>CAIGQQ010004433.1:13976015-13987721 GCA_903798035.1 Danio albolineatus
TATATATATATAATTTTTCCCCCCTTTATATTACAGAGAATGTATATCTAATATCATTAAGGAAATCAGGAAAATGACATATAATTTTGTCTTAAACTTAATGAAACATATGGGCACATGGAATCAACTTAAAGGCAGAGGATGGCACAGTCTTTGACAGCTTGCCACATGATCAGGCACTTTCACTGACTACGTTTACATGGACACCGATACTCTTCCAGTCTTTTATTATGATTAAAACAATACTCTGATTAAGAGTTTACCATGTAAACAGCGATTTTTTTTGATTAGGCCTACCTTAAAGAACCACAGACACCTGCTTCACACAATGCAGAGTTTTTTTTACTTCCATTCGGCTGTGCTTTCCAACGCCATTAAAACAACACTCTTCCACCAGTCCTTTTACTTAATACTCGCATCCAATACCTCAGTTTATCACGAGGCATTAATTATATGTTGCCAAATGAAAGTGAAACTGCTGAGCTGGAGGAAAGACTGGGGTTGGTGACGCGACGTTAATCGCTTTAAACTGAAACTTTCCATCTAAAAGTCCTTCCTTATCTATATTTTTTGCATGTTAAACACATAATAGCCATAACAGGATATAAAAAAAAAATCTGTAACCACATTAATTGTTTTTGTAACGCGTTTCAATATTTCAAATTAATCGCATGCGTTAACGCGCTAATTTTGACAGCACTAATTTGAAGGCAGTGCTTTTTGTCCAGTCTTATGCCTACTTTATATTGTATATCAATGACTAGTTTTAAAGAAATTAGCTCTTAAACGTGGTGATTTTGTAATGGCACAACAGTTCACTAAAAGCACTTTGGCTGGCTGAAGTCCGTATGGATATACCACATTGGCTCCTTTAACTAATAGGCGGGACTTGTGGTTCTACCACCCACTCATTGTAGTACCAAGTGCACATGCATTTCCCCCTCCTTATTATATCTCTGCATTGGCTCAATATACGAGCATTTGATTTGTCACTTGTCTCACGGCAGATAGATGCCCTCAGACAGCCCTGTTTCTATGATGAATGGACGAAACCGTGGCCTTGTGATAGAACAAGAGACGGATGGATATTTAAGGGAAAGGGGAAGAGATGAACTGATAGAAAGTGACGCAGAGCAAGAGAGAGAAGCTGGGGAATGAGACAGCTCTGAAAAGAGGAAAGGACAGAGATGTATGGAGAGGGATGCAGAGAGAGCAGCGGCTGTTTATCTCTCCGGCGGCGCGTGTTAGTTAAGTAGACGTATAGACTACAGCAGGGCAGTCAATGGCGCAGAATAAATGCCCCCCGTAGATCATTATCTATCGACGCCGGGCCGGCTAGTCTTGTGCCTTCTGCTGTCTGTCAGCTATGAAAGACTATTGTCAGCGTGGAGATGCGAGAGAAGATTCTGACCTCTTCACGGCTTTTGTGTTGGATGATAGAACGGAGATAATGGATCCGCTAAGATCTTGTCATCTTATACACAAAGCTGAAGTAAGGAGAGTCCTGTGAGACCTCCAAACTAACCAAAAGCTCCATTCGTGCCTTCTACACATCTGCTCTTGGTGTTTTCTTTCCATTTTTGTTGTTGTATTCTTTCATGCGTAGATGACTCTAAACACATCATGGATATTATGCTTTTGTTTTGTTTTTCCTCTCCGTCTGGCTGTTTTCTTGAACACATCTAAAGTGACTGATCTCTATCGAACGCTAGTTAATTCATTGCTTTTTTGCTAACAAACTCATTTACTTGATTAGCATTGTGCTGTTTGTGTTTTAGAGCGGAACAGGTTCCACAAATTGAAACCAATCCATTCATTCTGTTAGTAAGCCATTAGGTTCAAATTTATTGAGAAAAAAAGTGGTAAAAACTTTGATGTCTGTGAACTAAGTATGGATATTTTCAACTTATTAGTTGCGCGCGCAGAATTCCACAGATTTTTTAGACCGCCACTGATTCTGTTTATTTATTTGTGTAAATGTGTGTACATTTATATTTATTCAGTTTTTAAATTAATTTCAGTAATAATATTGACTAATATGAAAATATCCATATGATTTATTTACAATACAGTTTGTAATGTAATATTTTCGGTAACACTTTATTTCGATGGTCCATTTGAGTATTACTAGACTGTCTGCTTAATATCTGTTGATAGACATTCAACAGACATTTAACTGACTATAAGAAACTTTGCAAGTGCATGTCAACTTACTCTAATCCTAACCTAACAGGTTACTTATAATCTAATGAGAATTAGTTGGCATGTAGATGTAACTTAAATTCAACAAACGGACCTTCAAAATAAAGTGTGACCATATTTTCTGTCTTTTAGTAAAGATTTTATCTGAGATGCTTTGTTTACCAAATAAAGTGGATCTAATTGGATTCACAATGTAAACGTTGAATAAAAGTTAAAAAGGATTACTTTTTATTTCATATATTAAGGTTTTTGTTCTGATACTTCCAAAATCATTCCGCATAAATCCGCAGATTTTTTATAACATTTTGCACAGAAGTAGCAAAAAATGTCCGCAGATTGCTTCTGGCCCTACTTATTAGCTATTTTATCATTCAGTATTAACAGTGGTCATTAGTTTGTAATTTATGCTGTTCTCTAAGGTGCACTCATAGTGTTTTCAAGATTTTTACATTAAAAACATCTTAGTTTAGAAGTGATAATAGCCAATTTTCTGTCCTGTTTTGAGCCCCCCTCAATGATTACACTGCTAAAGTTATACATTTGTGGTGAATTCTAGATTTGGAATTAAATGCACACTGGCATGATTGTCTAACAGTTGCTTATATTCAAGAACATCTACTCACACTCACAGTGTAAAAACTGCAAGTTACCTAAAGTATGTAAGCCCATCGCCTTGAATTGAGTGAACCATTATAATTTGGAACTGTTGATTTAATTTTTATTATTATTTTCATAGTTAATTTACTCAATTTTAAGGCAACTTTCTTTAAAATTTGCTTACTTTTTCAGTCAATCAGTCAAAGTCAACTAATTGATTTTTACAGTGTACATTACCTGACAGCCGTCTTGTCATCTATTTAAGTTTTAGGAACAGCAAATAACAATTTGACTTCTGGTTGATCGTTTGGTTTTGTATCAGAAGTGGCTTATATGAATGGCAAAGGCCTCTAGATTACACTTATAATATCATGCCTTGATTTTTTTTATTTTTTTATTTTAGGACAGTAATGTTAGATTACAGTATACAATATAAAGTCATGGTGGAGTGGAAAGAGACTTAATATTGTGTATGAGCTTGGAGCATCCATACATCTCTGCAATGACTCAAATAACATGTATGACTCCAACAAATAATGACTCAAATAATAAAGTCATCTGGAATGGCAAAGAAGGTGTTATTGCAGGACTCCTAGAGTTTCTTTGGATTCATCTTCAATGCCTCCTCCTTGATCTTACTCCAGACATACTCAATAATGTTCATATCTGGTGACTGGGCTGGCCAATCCTGGAGCACCTTGACCTTCTTTGCTTTCAACTTGGCACTACAGTTTCATGCACCTTTATCATTTGGTTTCTGCTTTGGCTTGTGTTTGCCTCTCGTTATTTACTAATTACAGTATGAATCGGTGGGTGGAGCTAAGCAGGCAGTGATGTAGTAATACATGTTGTTTATCGTCTGTGGAGGCAGAGTTACGCACACTACTGTGTATAAAATGGCACATTCCTCAATGTATAGTTTTGATGTATAGCTTCAATATAAAATGTTTTTAGAAAATTTTGAGATCTTAAAGGATGTAAGAACAATGACCTCTTATATGTCAAGATCATTTTGGTTTCTCACTTTATCACTCCTATAAAAAATAAAAGAATTAATTTGAATATGCTTTAACTTGAAGAAAGTGTTTGTTCTATTAATATGTGTGTAGTTCAAGCTCTGCAATTCACTTTCATTACGGCAATAAATTACTGTAGGTAACAAGATTATGATTTTTTATTATAAAACTTAATTGAGGCTAGTAGGACAGGTGATTCTGTCACACTTTATTTTAAGGTACTAAGTTTGCTATTAATAAACAAAGGGATAGTTCACCAAAAAAAAAGGCTTAATTGTAAGATACATGGAAACATGTTGGAAAACTGACTTTCATTTGATTTGTTTTATATGGATGTCAATTTTTACCGGTTTCCAACCTTCTATATTTGTATATTTATTTATAAAACTGTCTTAATAATAGGCAGATAATTAGCCACTACTTGGTTAATAGTGAGACTTTGTATATAAACTAATGCGTTATCATTGATTCAGTAATCATATTTGCAGTCCTTCATAAAACATCTTGTGCAGACTGTGTATTTGTTTGTATTTTTTTATACATCTTGTTCGGCCTTGTTTTGGTTTAATTTGAATCAGATTGTGGGCATCACGATGGTGCAGTGGGTAGCACAATTTCTTCACAGCAAGATGGTCGCTGGTTCGAGCCCTGGCAGGGTCAGTTGGCATTTCTGTGAGAAGTTTGCATATTCTCCCTGTGTTTGCGTGGGTTTTGTCCGGGCGCTCCGGTTTCCCCCACAGGTCCAAAGACATGCTGTAAACAGTAGGTGAATTGAGTAAGCTAAATTGGCCGTAGTGTATGTGTGTGAAAGAGTGTGTATGGTGTTTCCCGGTGTTGGGTTGCAGCTGGAAGGGTATCTGCTGCATGCGTAGAATGCAGTATAAGTTTGTGGTTCATTTCACTGTGGAGAGCCCTGATTAATAAAAGGACTAAGCCGAAAATAAATGAATCAGATGGTGTTTAAGTGACTTCTATTTATTTTTCTTTTCTTTTTAATGCCGCTGGAGAAGATAAATTGAGGAAAAACTTGCGCAGACAAGTCCACCGTAACAGTGGGTGGCAATTTGTGCCCCATTTTGGCTAGCATTTAGCGCACTGTTTAACATTTTAATGAATATTTAAAGTGTTGATATTTGAGAGGTAATTTATGTATTTGTTTGAGTGCTTTATCTGAGTTTTGGTTTATAAAAAAAATAGTTTCAGATTTTCTTCCCACTCAACTCTCAGTGGGAGATGGAGAGCAAACAGACTTTTATCCTTCAGCAAACCCCTTCGTTCACCAGAGACGTACCATAAGAATACAATTAAACTAAAAGCCTCTGAAAAGTAATGAAAGCAGACGCTTTTACGCTCTCAGGGGCCTCGTGTCGGTTTTCGTGCGCACTCCCTCTCTCACGCATTTTACACATCGCTATTTATTTTCATACCTTTTATTACCCAAACATTTCATTTGATCTCTTCAACATTTACCTCCTTAGTTCATCCCACACACACACACACAAACAAATACACCGTTCACCCTGCATGATTTCTGGAGCTCACTCACTTTAGCTTGTGTTTTGGGGTTTAATGGCTGTGGAAATATATGTGTGTGTGTGTTTGTGTGTAGTGATGCTGATGCAGACATGCGTATTAAGTGTGTATTAACTCTGCCATTGAACCCGATGTGCATCTCCCCAGTGGATGCCACCCTAGCTAGGGCTGAACGCAGTCGGGAGATGAGATTCAAGTCTAATGAAGCAAAACGCGTGATGCTGCCGGGGAAAGATGGATGGATGGGATACGGGTTGAGGGAGGGGAAGTTTTGCCATCACAAAAGAGGGAAATAAAGGGCTGAGGCAAGTCTATAGCAAATGAACATGGTGGATTTACTTGCTTAAAGGGCACCTATGATGAAAATCATTATTTGTAAGCTGTTTGGACAGAACTGTGTGTAGGTATAGTGTGTGCACACTCATACTGGAGTGATAGAAAGACAGCAAGTCTCTTTTTTTAAACAATCTGATGTTAAAATTTGATCCAAATCTCAGTGATTTTGAGGCCGCAACATGACCTATAGTAGGAGTGTGGTTTTCCCGCCCACTGAAATGATTGACAGCTGCGTACTAACATGTCTCCGTAGTAACACGTATAATCATATCCACAAGACAGGACGTACACCCCAAGAATTAGTTTTATAAGTTTAAAACGTTTTCAAAACAGTGCATGTTTGTAATAAAGACAGTAAAATGATTATAATTCATCCCCACAACTGCATGTCAGTACAGTTATAAAGGAAGACTCTTTATTCCCAGTTTGTAGACGATAAATCAGGTTTAATTTTGAACATTAACATAATGGATATCTATACAGCAGTGTATGTTACCATGTATCCTCTCACATTTGCCATGCAAAAACAGTGCAAAGCTAAATGCATGTGCAACTTTATATCCGTCTTTCGGATGAGACGTTAAACCGAGGTCCCGACTCTCTGTGGTCGTTAAAAATCCCAGGATGTTCTTCGAAAAAGAGTAGGGGTTTAACCCCGGCATCCTGACCAAATATGCCCATTGGCCTCTGTCCATCATGGCCTCCTAACCATCCTCATATCATAACTGGCTTAATAACTTTGTCTCCTCTCCACCAATCAGCTGGTGTGTGGTGTTCGGTCTGGTGCAAAATGGCTGCCGTCGCATCATCCAGGTGGATGCTGCACACTGGTGGTGGATGAGGAGATCCCCCCGATTGTGTAAAGCGCTTTGAGTGCCCAAAAAAGAGCTATATAAATGTAAGGAATTATTATTATTATTATTATTATTATTATTATTATTATTATTATTATTATTATTATTATTATTATAACAACAATATTGTCTGTGACTCATCATTGCAGAAAGGCTTGAATTAACTTCACAAGAAATACATCAAAAAACCAATGGGAAAGTTCTTATTGTAGTGAGGGAGATCTGCTTCATTCATATCTATGTGAGAGCAGCAGGTTAAAGCTACACCAACGGCTCCGACATGCATGTGGCAATGGTGGGCGGGGAGAACTAGCTCGTTTGCATTAAAGGCACAGGCAACAAAAAGAGCTACTATGTCTTAACAGCTCAAATTTCCCAGATTTTAAAACGTATAATAAATGATCTGATGGGTGTTTTGAGCTGAAGCTTTACAAACACATTCTGGACACTCAAAACTAGGTGCCCTTTTAAGTTCTCCCCCCAAAAAACTTTAAGAGTTGTGTAGTTTCAACTGGATTTAAATATGTACTTTAAACAAGCAGTAAAATTATTTTAAGTGTAAAAGTGGGTATAGGTATAGTAAACCCTCAGGTGATCTAAATTTCTTGTTTCATATTACGTACATATCACAATTAACCAACGGCTGCAGTTTAATCCTAGCTTTGTGCGCTGGTGTTTTAGATGTTGTACTTTTTAATTTTTTTTTTGCAAATGCTGGGTTCCATGCAATCGTGGATTTTTTAAAAACATTTTTATTTAGTTTATTTTTTTACAAATTTTAGTGGATTGAGCATAAAACAATTAAGTATAAATCATAAATCCATGGTGCAGTGGGAAAAGAATTAATATTGTGTATGACTCCCATGAGATTGGACGTCTGCATCCATACATCTCTGCAATGACTCAAATAACTTTATCTGGAATGGCAAAGAAAGCATTCTTGCAGGACTCCCAGAGTTCATCAAGATTGTTTGGATTCATCTTCAATGCCTCCTCCTCCATCTTATCCCAAACGTGCTAAATAACGTTAATGTCTGGTGACTGGGCGGGCCAGTCCTTGAGCACCTTGAGCACCTTCTTTGCTTTCAGGAACTTTGATGTGAAGGCTGAAGTATGTGAAGGAGCGCTATCCTGCTGAAGAATTTGCCCTCTCCTGTGGTTGGTAATGTAATGGGCAACACAAATGTCTTGATACTTCAGGCTGTTGATGTTACCATCCACTCAGCAGATCTCTTGCACACCCCCCATACTGAATGTAACCCCAAACCATGATTTTCCTTCATCAAACTTGACTGATTTCTGTGAGGGTCTTGGGTCCATGCAGGTTGCAATAGGTCTTCTGCAGAATTTGTGATGATTGAGATGCAGATCAACAGACGGTTCAGTGGAAAAATCTACCTTCTGCCACTTTTCAAATGATCAACTAAAGTCAAGTTATTATTTGTTGCTCTTACAACTGGGATCGACAACAAGACATTTGTCAGGTAGTGTATAGTCCACATCATGATTTTTTTTGGGCAAGAATTTTTTTCTTATGCTTTGCCAAACTCTTGGATGATCTGAACCAAAATATATTGAACTGGCTAGTCTTTCTGTAATCAAACATGGCATCGGACATGGTACTACTGGTAATTTTAATCATTTTAGCTTATACAGGCTCCGCCCCTCTCTAGTAAGCAGCAGGTCTTTTGTATTCGAAGGCACACCCTCAAAACGGTGTGTTTTTGCATACACCCAAATAGGGTGAAATTTGACAAGCAATAATACATGATCTGTGTGGTATTTCAAGGTGAATCTTCACAGACACATTCTGTGGACACCAGAGATCAATTTTACGATTTATGAAAAAGGGCATTACATAACCCCTTTATTGTGTTTATTGTCGCCTAATAGGGAACAAAAAATGGAGCCAGAGGGTGCAGGAATGAGAGAAGAGCAGAACTGAAGTGTATGTGTTTGGTTTGGTCTTCATGGTAGCACATGTGAAGAGGGGCTCATTAGTATGATTGTGATGAAATCTCGCTGGACGTGCTGCTTTGATTGTGGTTGAGCGTATGTGCAAGACTCGTTAGTAAAGATGCAGAGGCTTAGTGATTAAAACCCCCCCTCCAGACCTCCGGTGTCCCACAAGCCCCGCAGCAAGTGGACTGCAAGCCTTCACTTCCAATGTCTTGCACCTCGCTCGGAACATGTTGGTTTTGAGAAGGCTGTGAATTTTAGATGTGTTAAAATTACTCATTTAAACAACCGATAAAAGTTAAGTGCTGATGAAAGTGGTGAACCAGCCTTTAAGTTTCTTTTATTTGTGTTGAAATAAATGATTACTAATTAATAAACAAATAAATATATAATCTAAGTATCACTATAATACTAATAGTAATAGCAGCACATAATTATAATAAGCTCTGATAATATTATATCATTCATTCAGTTTCTTGTTGGCTTAGTCCCTTTATTAATCCAGGGTTGCCACAGCGGAATGAACCACCAATTTAACCAGCACATGTTTTGTGCAGCGGATGCCCTTCCAGCTGCAACCCATCACCGGGAAACATCCACACACACTAGGTCCAATTTAGCTAACACAATTCACCTGTACTGCATGTCTTTGGACTTGTGAGGGAAACCACAGCACTCAGAGGAAACCCACACAACCACGGGGAGAACATGCAAACTCCACACAGAAATGCCAACTCACTCAGCTGAGGCTCAAACCAGTGACCTTCCTGCTGTGAGGCGAATGTGCTACCCACTGCGCCACTATGAGGCCAATTATATTAATTATACTGTACCAATTATATCAACTCTGATAATAATAAAGAAATTCCATTAGAAAACAGCCTTTTCAGATGGAAAAACATAGTATTTTCTAATTTATTCCTTTGATTAAGTTTATAGCTATGAAATTTCTGTTTATTCAGATTTACTGGATGTTACAGGTTTGTGTAAAAAGGTATTTGTTTTATGCCGCGGTCACACTAGAGGTGTGCTTGCAAAGATCTGGGGTACGACGCTGCAAAAAGGGGCATGATTAAACAAAATGATTAGCCATTGCGATTGTGATTAGCCAGAACCATTGCGATTGCTTCATATTCCATAAAGTTCTGTACTGAGAGGTCATGTTTTGATCTTCTATTGGTCTCATGCAATCACATGATGTGATTTTGCAGGTCAGAGCTCACCAAGCTTGAACTTTCGATCGCAGCGACATGCAAAACTTGTTGCTTGAGCTTGTGTTTCCGTTCTGCAGCGTTGGCATGCCTATGAATGGAAGTGTATGGGGTGAAAAGTGCAGTGTGGCCGCGGCTTCATACTCAAATTCCAATGACACTTTTTCCAAATTTCAAAGATTGATTTATTGATTGATTTTGTTTTGTATAATTAGCACTTCTTGTGTGTATTGCCTCTTCTTTTTGAATTGCTAAATGCGATAAATCTAATTCGCTTTGGACAAAATATGACATTTGGCTAAATGTCTAGATGTAAATGTACAGTTGGTTGGTTGATTTGATTGATTGATTGTGCAGAAAATGTCAGTTGGTCAAAATAACCAGCCTAGTCTCATGAGGAAATGTAACCATTTTATGTACTGGCGGAAAAAAGAAAAATAGAAAAAGTGGCTAATTCATATAAATTCAGATGATTTCATTCGTGACTTGACTTGTGTGTTACAGTGACTGTTTAAGCCTTATATGTTGTACTGAAACAGTATTGACTATCATTATGCAGTTTTTGCCCCATTGACTTCCGTTATAATGACATTTTTTTGACTGCACAGCCATGACAGCATGTAATCATGCATTCTTGATTGTTGGTGGTTTTTCCTGTAGAGGTACAATTTTCGTCAGTTGGCACCATTAACCCTTTAATGGAGTAAAAATGGTGTTCTAAAACCGCAAATTATAGCGTGTGTGCAGAAGTGCACTAACTATGTTTACTATGTTCTGAGAGCTGAGCTGCTTACTTAGATTTTCTCAGATATATCAAGACGTGTGCGCAAATGTCTCTGGCTCTCTCTCTTATAAACGAACACACACTATACTTTATATAACTCCAAATGAAAGCCAGAAACTAAGCTTTTTGTATTGGAACTGATGATGAATGCTAAAAATGACAAATCTGACCTGTTCCCAACAGGCAAAACCACCAACAATCAAAAAAAGTATGATTATATGCAATCAGAAAATGTCATTATGATAGAAGTCAATGGGGCAAAAACAGCCAGCAACATAACGAAAGTGTAGTCGATTTGCTCAGAGTGTATTGTTGAAAATGTGAAAACTTTCAAATAATTTTCCCAAAATATGTGTCAAAATAAGATATGCCACTAAAAATCATTACATTTGCTGAAACAGAAAGCTGTGTCCAATTTAAGACCCCCTAATCATCCCAGAGTGGATGAAAACATCCCCAATAGCACACAAGGGTAAATCCCTCAACAAATTATTAAAGTGTGCAGCTCACTACTGTAGATTTTGGGCCAGCAGAATTTTGACTCATGACCAAAAATCTAGACCGTTCCACCATTTCCAAACTCGGTCAGACTAATATCATCTTCCTGAGCATTACAGAAGCACACTTGCACTTTCCTCCTCACTCAAACCCCCTCACTAATGCTGGCTTTATCCATCACACACACTTTCCCTCAATAATGAGCCTGTATCTCAACCACAGCTTGAAACGCGGTGGAAGTGCACTTGTTTAATCTCTCGCGCTCCTGATCTCCCTCCATCTTCAACACGGCCAAAGCGCTTGGAGACTCCTTGATTGCTCTAAAAAAACCTAACTTTGTAATCACAGTCAACATTAAAAGGAGCTGCTCCTACTAGAGCATGTTTTACTTAGTTTTGATTGAAAGGGTTATTTGCGCTTTGCAGTGTAGCCACAGTATAACAGCTCAATGCGTTTAATGCAGAATTCTTTCTTTTCCCGAGTCTGTCTGAGTTACCTCTCAGTTTAACGCTTTCAACACGCATTCATCTCTTCCCTTTGACTGGTTTCTTGGAGAAGCTGTGTTTTTGGCCTCAACCTCAACAACCCTCCCACTTTCTTCCTCTTTCTTCTGTTTTCTGCGAGTCTGTCCACTTCTTTTCTCTACCTTTTCTCAGTCCAGTTTCTTTGCTTCCTCTCTCTCTCTCTCTCTCTCTCTCTCTCTCTCTCTCTCTCTC
>CAIGQQ010004433.1:13990339-14005422 GCA_903798035.1 Danio albolineatus
TGTGTGTGTGTGTGTGTGTGTGTGTGTGTGTGTGTGTGTGTGTGTGTTCTTGTGTGTAAAGTCTCTGATTGACAGATGAATCCCACACAAGCTCAGTGTCAGAGGATCTTCAGACAGACGGCATCGTGGCAGCACGCAAACGCTCGCGGCGACATGTCTTTAGATGGTCCGGGAAGAAGGGAGCGTGGAATAGGACTGCGAAAAAAAGAGGAGAAGGGCATGAAAGAGAAAGAACAGGGAAATAAATGAGGAGAGAGATAAACAGAAGGATGGAAGAAAGGAGGAGGTGCGAGACTCGTTTAGTGTTTTTCACAAATGAGGCAAAGATACAAGTTGGTTACTAGCACACACTTGTGTATGGTTGTCTTTATGGGGACGTCTAGTGTTTGTATAATGATAGAACAGTGTTTTCAGTTCACTAAATCTGTCATCAATATATACAGTATATATATATATATATATTTCTGTATACACTGTTAACAATTTCCTGTAGAATCTACAGTAAAGTACTGTAAATCAATTACAGCAGAAATACGATATTTACAATTACAGGGCCGTTTATCGTGCTGTATATGTATTTACAGTATATCTTTACTGTAAAATATACAGTTATTTTCTCAGTGCATCTTTAAGATACAGTAACATACTGCATAAGAGGCCGATCACACTGAACGCACCCTTACGTTTCAAAAACGCGAGTTGAACCACACTGCCTTTTTTGTTGACAAGAAAAAAAGAAGCATGGTGCGCCTTTTATGTCACTAGGCAACAACTGAATCACAGCTGCACATTGTGCGCAATTGTCGATATTAATATAATTAAAAAAATTAATAATAATGTGATATTCATGATTTGTGATTCATACAGCACTGGATAACTCAAAACAACAACCACAAGTCTCTCCTCCATCTTTAAAAGTCTCTTTAGTTGTCTTGACAACACTAACACTGCAGGCACCTCAACAGAAACCCCGCCTCTGCTTTCATTTGATTGGAGAATGAACAAGACGGGATTGAAGTAACACTTTTCCGGTAAAATCTAAATCGGTTTCACAGCCGGACGGAAGTGCGATACGCACATTAATAAAGCTGCTTTTTTATGACACTGTATAACAATAATTCATATTTTTAAAGTACTGTGACGATTGGGTTTAGGGTTGGAGAGGGGGAGGAGTTAAAAAATACAATTTATTGGGTAATTTAATAAATAACATAAATAATACTCTACAATTACTGTTTTTACGCTTCTGTGAAGATTGGGTTTAGGGTTGGAGTAGGGGTAGACGTTAAAAAAATACAAGGTAACACTTTATTTTGATGGCCCATTTGAGTATTAGTAGACTGTCTGCTTATTATCTGTTAATACTGACATTCAACTGACTATAAGAAACTTTGCAAGTACATGTCAACTTACACTAACCCCAACCCCAACCTAACAGTCTACTTTCAATCTAATGAGAATTAGTTGGCATGTTGATGCAATGTAACTTAAATTCAACAAACGGACTGTCAAAATAAAGTGTGACCAAATGCTGTAAAGTGGGTATTTAATAAATAATATTAAAAAATCTTGTTAATTTCCGGCTGCAACCGTATCCAATGTAGCAACAACTGCTTTTTCTGCTCAGAGTTGACTTTTTTCAACTGAGAGTGCAAGGCGTGCAACAGCAAAAATGTGAGGCACAGTAGGCGGTTAAAACGCGAGGCGCAAAGGGCTCACAATGCTCGTGGCCGTAAGTAAATCATTCAAAAAAGGCGCCTCTCAATGCAAGAAGCGCGTTCAGTGTGATCGACCCCTAACGGTCCTACTATAAAATATAGTTAATATTACGTTTAACTACTGTGTCACTTACAAAAACTGCTCACAGTATACAGTTATCATTTGAAGTGGATCAAAACCTTTCACCAAAGTTGTCACTGTGTGGGAACACACTATTGATGAAAGATGTTCAGATACGGTAAGGTACTGTATGTCTATGCAGCTTAATTAATATACATTTCTATTTTCAGGTAAACAACATTTAGTATGTGGCTGGTCCTCAGAAGGTCAGAAAAGTCAGGTTTGGTCCACACAACAGCCACACACAGACACATTGAGAAAGGTCACCGCCTATAATTAATGTGCGTGTTGTCACTCGGGCTATTATCACTGGATTACATCTCTCTTGTTTACCATGCCATCCTCTTTCATTCATCTAAACCCCTTGTTATACTCGCCATATTTCAGTGGTTGTGTTTATACAGTTGAACTCAGAATTATTAGCCCTAAACTTTAATTCTTTTATTTATTTATTTAACTCAATATCTGTTCACGAAGAGAATTTTTCAGAAACTAATTTCTAATAACTGATTTCTTTTGTGTTTGCCATGATGACAGTACAGCATATTTTACTGGATGTTTCTCAAGATGCTAGTATTCAGCCTGAAGTGACATTTAAAGGCTGAACTTTCACTAGGTCAATTAGGCAAGTTGTTGTTTAATGGTTTGAATTGGAGAAAATGTGGTAAAATTGGAGATCATACCCACATTTTTTGGGACTGCCTTAAGATTCAAGAATTTTAGAAAATGTTAAAAAAAGAAATAGATATTAGGTATAGAAATACCCATCGATCCAGTTGTGTGCTTATTGGGAGCACTGTCAATGTTCAATGAGGAAACAAGATTTGTACTAAGGATATTACTACTGGTTACAAATGATAGCAGTGCATTGGATTGAAGAAGGTTCTCCAAAAGTGACTCAGTGGACTCAGAGACTCTTCAGAGACTGTAATTGAAAAAATGACTGCATGTCTACAAATGAAGACTGATATTTTTCTAAAGAGGTGTAAAAGTATTACAACATGCCTTAGATCTGTACATTTAGATGTTAATTAACCTATCACCAATGTAATCTGAGGTAACAACAACGTAACACAATGTAACTACAATGTACTAATGTATCCCCTGAAAAGTATTTATGATGTCAGTACTTTTTAATTATTTACTTTGTATTATTTTTCTTACTTTATTATTATTTTTTTAATTATCATTTTTTTATTCCCTCATCTATAAGGGGTTAAATTGTTGGGAAAGGGTTTGCAAAAAAATAAACTGCTTTTATTCTAGCCGAAATAAAACAAATAAGACTTTCTCCAGATGAAAACATGTTAAAGGAAATACTGTGAAAAAATTCTTGCAGTGTTAAACATCATTTGGGAAATATTTGAAAAAGAAAAGTCACAGGAGGGCTAATAAATTTCACTTCAGCTCTATATTAACTGTATACGCTCAAACAGTTCTCAGCGCATGTATGAATGTGGTCCAATGGTAGTCATATTGCTTTAATGGCGAATGCATGAGGACTGGTGACACAATCACCAATATATATCAACAAAAGCATCACCTGACCTCCTGTCCAAGCATGTGCATTCGTCATCAAAGCAATCTGACTACATTCGTCGAGAACTATTTGGGTAAAAGCTAATAATAATGTAAATAATGTTCAATTTCTTACATGGACCAATCATTTCAGTTTACAAGACATCGGTGTGTCAGAAGGAGCAGTGCTATTGATTTGGATTTGTTTCTATGCATCTACTTTTATTCTCAAAAGACGGTCCCCATTGACTGCCGTTATATAAATCACCAAGGAGCAGAAAATCTTCTTTAATGTTCTACTGAAGAAAGAACGGCACCTGCATCCTGAAAGACCTGCGGGTGAGTACATTAACCAGACATTTTCATTTTTGGGTGAACTATCCCTTTAAGAAATCTACCCTATTGAAGATTGGTAAAAGGTTATCTCATATTATAAAACATGATTTATAGACCTCCACTAATGGTTTTTTTCCCCTCATAGAAATTGAGACACGGCTCAAGTTATTTTCCAGAAAATGTGTTGCGTTAATTGGGACAAGGCAAGAAGTTGTTTTATTGTCTTCTCATTGAAGCAGGACTCTCGTACATCAGAAAATAAGCAGCTTCCCCGTGAAGGATGACAGAAAACAGCTTAAATCATTTAAACAACGCTGGACCTCCAGACGCTAATGAGAGACTGTGGAGGACCGGAGAAAGCACACAGTGAAGCCTGTTAGAGACATCAACACGCGTTCTCGTGAGTTATGACAACTCTGAACACACGATCACACTCAAACCCAAAGCTTTTCGCTAATACGCTGAAAAGGTCTTCAACTAATTCTGTCTCTCATTTCTTCTCTTTAAACAGATGGGCAGTGAAAGCAGATGCTTAACCTCGGGAATGTTGATGGTCAACCTCAGGAGGTCAAACTAAATGATGCATGAGTTTCCCTGCTTTGCAAGTAAGTAGCGTTTTCTCTTAAATCTAGTTTATTATTAACACCATTTAGAAGATCTGCTCTTTGCAGTACTGCCCTATATGGTGTTTCTTTTTTCCTTTCTTTTCCCACTTCAAAACTCTTTATTACTGCCATCCTTATTGTGTGCAGGTCTCCCAGTGGTTCTCTGCCACAACAGGTCTAGCAAGTTAAGATATTAAAAAAATAAGGGTAACATTTTATTTCGATGGTCCAATTGAGTATTAGTAGACTGTCTACTTAATATCTGTTGATATTGACATTTAACAGACATTTAACTGACTATAAGTTACTTTACAAGTACATGCCAACTTACGCTAACCCTACCCAGGGGCGCCGCTAGCAATTTTGGGCCCCATGAAAAAATATGAGGATGGGCCCCCTACTACCAACTCTTTGTCTGCAATGTAGTTATACTGATGTATGTATTTTATTATTGATTTTGTCCACTACTTATCAGTATTTAGTAAGAGAACGGCCATGACTGTAGCTAGCCTAGCAGATGATTTATTGTTCAAATGTAGTACAAAAAGGAACAGTAATCAAATATTCACTGAAAATTTAACATTTCTAAACACACAAAACACCAATGTGTCACTATTTAAATAACTGTACTGCAATAGTGTTTCATACAATGTACAATACACTTTGATTGAGGATTTTGCAAGCAAGAAGGCCAGGCGTTTGGCTCTTGGAATTTAAGTTACTTTCAGGTTAATTAACAGACCGTTTTAAATGTATTTATGTTGTGTTTATTTGGTTTGCAGTGTGCTGGATTTTGCACTCTGTTAATAATTTTTTTTTAATTATTATTTTTTTTTATTATTTGCTGGCAAGAAGGTCTGGGTTTTGCCATTTAAGTAATGGTCAGTTTAAACAGAAGAACATTTCTTATTTATGGGTCTCATTGTAGAATAATTTTGTGTCTGATTGATTTAGTGTATAGTGTGTCATTTGGGATGCAGCTAATGAAATAAATGACCAAATAATAGCCTACCTGGCATGAGTGTAAACGCATTCACCATCGGGAGGCGCTATAATCACTCTCACAGGAGAATACTGCTCTCCCAATCCAAAATAAATAAAGTTATCCAACATGTGTGCGAGATAGCTCCGCCCCTTCTGTTACGTGCTCAAAGCTGCGGTTGTTGAGTGTGTGAAGTGTCCATCACTTCTGTTTACCGGCTGAATGAGTGCATCATCCGGGTAAATAAAGTGCATTATTGTTAGAGTTTTCAGTGTGAATGCACTACTGACACTATTTATACAAAAAAATGGCGACACAGCTGATGTTAAACTCGAGGACATCGCTGCTTTGACAGTTTACCTGACGATCAACTCTCATCCCGCTACTGACGGACTGAACCATACAGCGAAAGGAGGGGGGTGCAATTTGACAGTGACAGTTGTGACAGACACGAGGGGCAGATATAAGCCGTATTTTTATTTTTTATTTCTAATAAATTGTTTTACTTGTAATTTAGAGATACATTCATTATTTATATTACATTATAGTGCTGTTATTAATCATTATGCAGATCTCTGTGGGCCCCTAGAGTGCATGGGCCCTTAGAATCGTCCTAACTTTCCCCCCTTAGCGGCGCCCCTGACCCTACCCCTAACTCCAACCCTAACCCTAATTCAATTCAATTCACCTTTATTTGTATAGCGCTTTTACAATGTAGATTGTGCCAAAGCAGCTTCACATAGAAGTTTATAGTAAATTGAAACAGTGTCAGTCCAGTTTTCAGTTCAGTGTGGTTTAATATTCACTACTGAGAGTCCAAACACTCAAGAACAATTCCATCGATGGCCAGCTCTACAAGTCCCGAACCATGCAAGCCAGCGGCGAGAAAAAAACTTCACCAATTGGCGAAAGTAAATAATTAATTAACCTCGAGAAAAACCAGGCTCAGTTAGGCACGACCATCTCTCCTATGGCCACATTTCTTGTGCAGAGCTGCAGTATAGGTGCCGGAGGCTGGAGAACTCTAGGCTTGTCTTGTCCTTCGAGGGTCACTGCAATCAGTCTCATGCTTGCTACTCCGCCATGCACCAAACAGCTGCTCAGGATACAGCGTGGTCCAGGATTATGAAACCTTGGGATCGTCTCGTCGCGGGTCTTGGATCACATCCATGGTGCTGCATAGTCTCTGGGGGCCCCGTGATGAGTATCCCCAGGTGGAAATAGCGAACAAAGAATAATTAGCGTAGCTGCTGTTCATAGTGTATATAAAGGAGATGCGTGGAGCATGTTCATGCATCATACCGCTATGTGATGTATTGAGTGTATGCTTTACTAAAGAGATAGGTCTTTAATCTAGTTTTGAACTGCGAGAGTGTCTGAGCCTCGGATATTATCAGGAAGCCTATTCCAGAGTTTAGGAGCCATAAATGAGAAGGCTCGACCCCCATTACCTGACTTTGCTATTCTAGGTACTACCAGAAGCCCTGAGTTTTGACATCTTAGGCCCCGTTTACACTAATGCGTCATTTGTCAACTAATGCATTTACATGCCATCTGTCCACACTACGCCGGAGTTTTCGAGCCCCGAAAACAGAGTGTTTTGGAAATGCTGGAGAGGCCGTTTTCATTCTAAAACGCTGCTGCTCCGTCTCAGTGTGGATGGGGGAAACGAAGACATTTGAAAACGGAGGTGTGACTGTAGAGATTCACTACTGAGATTCACTTTTGGGTCTTTGCGTATCCTTCCCTTATTCGTCAAGCCCCTATCACATGAATATAACTCCACCGGAAGACGGCAAACCAGCCTTCACTGTAAACAACATGGTCAGAAATGGGAGCATTGTTTGCACTATTGTCAGTTTTAGGCGCCATTGTGCAGTTAAACTGTGCCTTTTTTTACTACAACAGCTGCATATAATCGCAAGAGGCAAGCTATTGTTCGAGCACTCGCTAATCGCTCGCGTTTCAAGTGGTGTAAGCCCAATTTAGAACGCAGAGTGAGACGCATGCTTCCTGTTTATACTTGAACGCGCATGCCCAGAGTGCGCAAATGGTCACGTGATGCACGTTTTTGGTGGAGTAGTGTGGACGGAGATATGTTCAGAAACGCTGGGTGAAACGATAGTGTGGACGCGGATCGTTTTCATGCTAGAACGCCGTTTTAAAACTAAATTGCACTAGTGTAAATGGGGCCTTAAAGAGAGGGTTGGATGGTAGTAAGAGAGAAGGTTGGTTAGATTAACAGGAGCTAGATTATTTAAAGCTTTATAGGTAAGAAGCAATATTTTTAAAGGTTACAAGACTTAACGTAACAGTCTACTTATAATCTAATGAGAATTAGATGCAATGTAACTTAAATTCAACAAACGGACCATCAAAGTAAAGTGTGACCAAAATAAGTATTAAAATTTTTGTACCATTAAAATTATATGCATGTATGTAGATATGTACAGTATGCATGTATTTATATGTATATCAAATATCGCAAAAAAGGCCGACCTAAAGTTGCTAATTCTAAAAAGTCATTTGAATTATTAATGGAGTCTTGAGCTATTAAAATCCGACAGTGCAGTTTAATGATGATATTAAATATAGTTAACTATTATTGTATGTTTTTACCATTATAACTTACCAGTATTAATAATAAAATAAGCATATGTATTTATTATTAATTAAGTGAACGAGGCCAATGTTTGTTGCATAAAATTGGCGAGCAGCAGATTTTGTTTTACTGCATTTTTTATAATAATTATTAATAACAATAGAAATAGTAGAAGCTGCTGTTGTTGTAAGTTTTTATCTTATATTTGATGTGGTGCTAGTTTTTTCCCCTTTTCATCTCACCTTTCATTATTGTTGGGTGTGTGCGTGAGTGCGGGTGTGCAGATGTGTGTTCCACTTCTTTCTGACTGAATGAGCCAGCTGATAAAACACTAATTAGGAAGCTCATCAGTGCAATATTAGTTAATAACAATGTGGAGAGTAACACTCCTCCTCCAGGTGTGAGATCACACACTGATTGCAGTGAACACAGTCAGAACAGTCGCAATATTGTTAAAACCTTTGTCAAATATCAAAATATATTATGTTTTCTATATATTTTGTTGTGAGTTAACACATTTACTCCGTTTTTTTTATATCAGGCACATTTTTAAATGCACTTTAAGTGTTTCTTTTGTTGCACCTTTATCAATTTGTGTCTGTAGATTTCAATAATGATTCATATTTAAAGGCCTTTTCTCAAAATGAGCCTTTTCTCCTGCACTCAGCAAATAAATATCTACTTCGGCAGCTCTTATACTGTACACCAGACCTCACCGTTTTATTCATGAACAGTGTGCATTCTGAGAGTTTTTACAGGGGGATTTTTTTCATACATAATTTGCCTGATTAGACATTTTATTCATCAAACAATTGTGATTTTTGTTTTTTATTTGACTGTTCAAAGTATTTTCTAAAGTATGGAGTTATAAAAACAGATCCACAGAACCTCCCTTGTAAGAACATTTGACTCTAATACACTGTAAAAATTGTCCATGATTTCAATGGTAAGAAAACGTAAAAACGCTACAGTAAAGTCCTGTAGCCTCACTGTTAATGATTTTTGTTAATGACAGTATTTAACTGTAAAATTAACTGTATTTTACTGTAGGACATCTATGCAGTATGCTACTGTATTTTAAAGTAGTGTTGTGAAAATTGTTGTATATTTTACAGTAAATATATACCTACTGTTTTACCAGCAAACTACTGCCTGTAAGTTACTGTACATTCTACAGGAAATGGACACACTTTACAATAAGGTTCATTAGTTGATGTTAATTAATGCATTTACTAACACGAACAAGCAATAAACAATACATTTACTACAGTATTTGTTCATGTTAGTTAACGTTAGTTAATGAAAATACAGTTGTTCATTGTTAGTTCACGTTAACTCACGGTGCATTAACTAATGTTAACAAGCATGGACTTGGATGTTAATAATGCATTAGTACGTGTTTAATTGTAATTATTAAATGCTGTTCAAGTGTTGTTCATGATTAATGTTAGTAAATGCATTAACTAATGAACCGTATTGGAAAGTTTTACCCAGGAAATTGTTAACAGTGCTGTTAAGGGTCCCGTGAAGTGCTTTGGAAATGTGTATTTTTATTCGATGTTTGACGTAATCTCATCCGAAACACGATCAGAGAGTGGGACAGTGTAGCTCCTCCCGTTTAAAAAAAAGAAAAAGAAAAAAAAAAAGAAAACAGCTGACAGAGTTTTGCTTTATCATCACTTCGCCAGTGACAGTGGCTGAGCTCAAGTGCATCTAATGAGAAGCGTCTCGAGGGGGCGGGGCATGTCAGATAATAGAGAGCATTTGATTGGTTATGATGTAAGGAGAAACTGAAGTATGAGGTGATGTGAAGAAAACCTTTGATCCATTTAGGCGGAAGTGACTAACTACAAGCTATAAGTGTTTATGTCAGTTTTATATGTTCTAAATGTGAAATTTTGTCTCTGTTTTGGTGCACACGGACTTTATACTGATACTGTAGATTCCGTAGAAATTAATAATACTGATACTAACAGTGAAAACTATATTTTAATGTCATGGGACCTTTAAATAGTAATTTTCTGTAATAGTAAATATAGTAAATAATACGGTAAATAACCATAACTTGCTTATGTTTGTGTTTTTGTCTGTGTGGCAGAGTTAAGTTGTGTAGAGGTTAGTACTTCAAAACAATAGTGTACGGTGCTTTACTGTAACGTTTAGAGATGTCTTTTATGTTCTATTAAATTGCAGTAACCCCTCGCTGAAGTTTTTTTTACTGTAAATTTTAGGGATTTTTTTTATAGTGTAGGTGAATAAACAATATATAATTTTTTAAAATGTTTTTCTATTTTTGTTTTAGAGATGTATGCAAATTAGCACAGATATAATGAAAATGGACATACAGTATGTGGATAACTATTAGCTTTTTCAATATGTTTTACCTATTTCACAGAAATCCAAAAGCCTTTTTTTTTTTTTTGTATCTTGGGTACAGTATAAAATGTAAAATATATCAAAAGTGAAAAGCGAAACATCTGTCGGTCAGTGTTGATTATTGGAGAATGTTTCGAACCTCAGCATCAAATTGAATTAATATATGCAGACGAGCAATCCTTCAATTATATCTAAAGAGAAGATCAACCATACATTTCTCTGAGCTGTTATGAATTTTGCATGCATTTGTGCATCTGTCTCCAATATGTGAACTAAAATAAGACTTTATGAACGTATGCTTAAAGCCCAGAAGCTGAAGCTCATAATGGCATGTGGACGATTATAGTTTGTGATTTCATCTAGGAGCCCAGTGTAATGTATCAGAGGACAGTTGGCTTTAATTTAGCTTTGATTTAGTGCGTTCTGGATCAAGCACGAGTCCGCTATCAGGGGAGTCTGTGGGGGGTTCAGATGTTTCTGCATCGGTTTGCGGAACTGGAGGAAGTGGAAAAGGCTAGTCGTCCCTGCAGTGCAGTTGAGTTGATTGGGTTTGATTTTGAGCTGTGTTCTGCAGAGCCAGCGTTGTTTAACACTGCAGAGACGAAGCCGTCTTTAATCTCTCCTGATGCTGCACAAAAATAAAGCAAGATTTAACGCTTTAACGAAATATGTTAGGTTTGGCATAACCGTTTATGTATGGCGTAAGCATTTTGTGCAGGTGTGTGTGTGTGTGTGTGGTCCTGTTTGGTTCATTTTGTTATTACTTCATCTAGGCTTTTTGCCTTGAAACAGAAAAAAATACGGCTGTTCAAAATATGTAGGGATTCCCGGTAATTCTCAAAATAGTTCCAAATTCCTTCAGAAACAAAACAGTTTTTTTAAATAAATATAATTCAATAATTGAACCCTTGTTTACTGTTCAAATTTCCCCTTTCATTGTATTTGTGGCTGTTTTTTGCCGCATTGACTTCCATCACAAAGCCATGAAAGCATATAATCATGCATTCTTGATTGTTGGTGTTTTTTCCTGTTGGAAAGAGGTAAATTTTATTATTTTTACTGTTGATTATCAGTTGGCCCCATTAAACCTTTAGATGGGCCTGTGCATATGGAGTTCTATGGAGAAAAACAGCTAATTGTAGTGTGCGCACATAAATACACTTACTATGATTTGAGAGCTGAGGTGATTTATTTTTTTTTCTCAGACATCTCAAGGCAAGTGTACATACAGTAGGTCTCTCTTATGCTCGCATGCACACACCTATTCTCCACATAAAAGCTTGAAACTAAGCTTTTTTTGCACTGCAACTGTTGATCAACAGTAATAATTCCTAATTATTCTTTTTCACAAAAAACCACAATCACGAATGCATGATAATATGGGGTCATGGCTTTGCAATCAAAAAAATGTTGGTTTGACAGAAGTCAATGTGGCAAAATTGGCCACCAACATAATGAAATGATTGTAAATTTGCTCAGAGTGTATTGTTGAATATCTGAAAACTTTCAAAGCATTTTCCCAAAATATGTGTCAAAATAAGATTTGTCACCAAAAATCATCCCATTTCCTGAAACGGAGAAAGCTGTGGCCAAATTATGACTCAATCACCCCAGAGTGCATGAAAACATCCCCAACCGCACACAAGGGTTAACATCACATTTGGATTCTATCAGAATTTGTCAGTGGTCACCTGGACATGAAGGTAATCATTTTTAAGATCAGTTATTATAAGGTAATTAGATCGTCACCTTGGAATAACAATAAAATAATTGGAATTATAAGATTCTATCTGTGTTCTGAATGATTTTGAGATATTGAGCTTCAAAGTTTTTGCATTCGATAGCAAACAGTACTTGTGTAACATTTGTTTTTTAAAATGTAAACAACTTATAAAAAACATCCCATAATGTAAATAAGTTGTCAATAAATAAGAATGTCAATAACTCAATTTCGACAAAAATGTCAGATAGAACCTTATAATTCTAAGGGAACAAAATGTCTATTTAGTTTTCTAGGGACAGATTTACCAAATAGGGCAAATTTGCTAAGAAAATAATCGATATTTATGTTGTCAAATATAGCCTACTTAATAACAAAATGTAGTTGTTTATTAAAAGCAGCTATGGTACACCCTCAACAAAAGTACTGCTTTATTGTATACTATCATTTAGTCCTATTTATTTATTGGCTAATGGTAGGCATATTCACAAAAATGGACAATCTTAATATGAGTGACCGCACGAGAAGGACAGCAACTTTTACATGTGAAGGTGAAAGACTTAGCCTTGTTCCTAACCTTGTTCTGTTGAACACAAAAGATATACTTAATAATCCCAGAAACCAGTAACCACTGACATAAATAGTGAGAAAAACAAATGCTTCACTGTAAAAAAAAAAATTTAAAAAAAAAAGGCAGGTTAACTTAGTTTTTTTTTTTAAACACATTTAAGTGGATTGAACGTAAAACAATTAAGTTGTCTAAAAACCCCTCAATAATTGTGTTGATTCAGCTCATTTTAAATAAGTAATTTAAAGAAGCAGCAAAAGTCATTTTTTGAGTGTATGGAGGTCAATGATTAACAAGTCAAGGGTGAGTAAACCATGACAGATCTTTCATTTTTTTGGATGAACTGTCCTTTTAAATTGATGAAATGGTTTCAACACTGTGGCTCAAGCATTTGTGTGATTTATTATTATGTTTTTTGTGGGCATTTTGATGAGCAAATCATACAGTTGTAAGCAATGGACATGTTCAGTTTAGGATGCTGAACACCACTCATGCCTGGAAAGGTTGTGAGTTCTGTAAAATGTCATTCATTTGCTGTTCTTTTCTGCTTTTCCCCAAAGGAGCTGAACTGGTAGAGGGACATGTGTGCGTTCGTGTGTGTGTGTGCGCGTGCGTGCAATCTTACTGTGCTCTTCATTCTCCTTGCTTGCTTCCTATAGCATTTGGAGCACAATTTCTAAAACTCACAGCTGATTTAAACAGCCAGGTGACACATTCTTGTCATCAGATTAGCCTTCATGTGGCACATGCTTTTATTTTGAGGCAGACGTTGCTATGTGCTGTCTAAGCAAAATGACTGAATGCTTCAAAAAGAAGTTGAAAAGGCATGAGCAGTTGTGTTAGTGAAAACCTCAAGCCGCCCACACTTCTGAGAGTGGAATTGAGATGTAAATGTAAATATATTCTTTTATTTCCCTTCCAATAGCTCAATAAACATACAATTGAAGAAGATGAGAAAACTCGCATAACACTTAATTACAGTATATTGTAGATTGTTTTAAAGCAAGCTGCTTTAAGTTATCAAACATGAAAATTCAATGTCGATTTTCCATTTAGGATTATGCTTACAGTATACTGTGAAGTGAACCAGACTTTGTGTGAGTAATGTAACCAACCCAGGCTTATCGAACGTGTGCATCAGCCTATTTTTATGAAACAAATGCATTGCTTCAGGTGCATTTCGGTACGTTTCAGATGACAAATCCACTAGAGGGCGCTGTCTACATTTTTGTGAATTTCTAAATACGTAACTTTGATTTTGTTTTGTTGTACGTTTCAGATAAACGTCCTTCTAGTATGAGTCCATGAGAAGGTGGAGCTTGTCTTAAAGATCACCTAGTGAAGCACTACCAAAACTCAACCAATAGTGTTATTGAAAAACTAATGTAAGAGAAAAGTGCATTACAATGCTGTTTTTTCCCGATTTTAGATTGCTTTTAACTCTTTTGTCGAACCATGCTTCACTAGACTCAAATCCTAGTGCTCTGTATCACAAGTCGATATTATTTCAGTGTAATTATCATCAGTGTAAACAGAAAAAAAGGCTGTTCACGTCATTTTACATAAAAACCAAGGTCAAACCAAGGTGTTTAACATTTTTGCAGTTAAACAACAGTAATGTTGACTAAAGCGTGTATTTCCAATTAGCCTGTGTTGACTGCAATTCCTTCAAAGCTCTTAAGGTGCATTCACACCAGACGCGGAAGACGCGTCAAGCGCGAGTCGTTTACATGTTAAGTCAATGCAAAGGCGCGAATAGGCATGCTGCGGCGCGATACGCGTGAATGGCGCGAATTGCGCGAATGACGCGGCGCAGATGGCGCGATACGCGCGAATGGCGCCGCGTGAATTGAGCGTTTTGCGCGTTTAACGCGCAATTCGCTCGCATCGCTTCAGTTTGAAAATATGAACTTCAGCGGACTTTCGCGCCGCGTTAACCAATCAGGAGCTTGCTCTTGTGGGGATATGATTATGACGTAGCGCCTGTTGAGGGTGTCTCGGGGGGAAATCCTCCAGCTGACACCGACAACAGTTCATCATACTCGGCTCAGCTCAGTCAGAAGCACCGCTGAAAGCTTCCATCATCCAGGTTCAGTGTCTGTAGAAGTTTATGAGCTCACAGAGCTCCGTGCACCTCTGAAATAATCTAGTGGACTCATATACAGCTCCAAACGAATGAACGCTGTGTTTCAGCCATCATAAAGCACATTAACACAGTTATTCTCTCTATAAAACCCCATGTTAGCCATATAGCAATAAAGCTACAGTCACTCATAGACAGAAGCCCTGCGCATCGGGCGAATCCGCGTCTTTTCTCAAGTCAATTTGACGCGCGAATGAAGCGGATTTGACGTGCGAATGAAGCGGATTTGTACTCGCGAATGAAGCAAGTAAACTCAAATGTTCACGCGTCTATTTACGCGCGAATATCGCGATTTTGCCGTGCGTGGCGCGTCTGGTGTGAATTCGGCATTACACATTTTGCTGTATTTGCCATATAATGACTGTTTCGTTACCTGCACACAAACTGTGCAGGT
>CAIGQQ010004433.1:14005822-14020772 GCA_903798035.1 Danio albolineatus
TTATTATTATTATTTTTTTTTATTGACACTTGCTCTAGCCTTGAAGTTTTGTACATTTTAAGGATGTTTGTTTAAGTTAATATATATCTATTTATATTTTTATTAAATATAATTGTTTTTTTTATTCAACAGTGGTTGATTAAATGAATCAAATGTGTCAGTAAAGACATTTATAATATTACAATACTTTCTGTTTAATAAAAAAAAAAGTTTATAATTAATCTTTAGACCACGAAGAATGGAATTTTCAGAATTATATAGGGCTAAATATTATGGATTTTTTTAAATGCCCCATCAGAAAAAAACTATGTACTTGCCCCCTCAAAAATACTTATCTAAATTTCTAATTAGTTTTTTCTCAGCCACATATTTTAAATAATGTGTCAAAACAAGCAAAATTTAGCTGTGTGTACACATTTTTTTTCCAACATAACTTGTAGACAGGACGGACTGTTATGAATATAACATATTGTTAAATTGTTATTGTTAGTAATTGGATGTGTGTTGGCTCGACTGAGTAGCTTTACATAAACTGTGCGATGCTATCTGTGTGATGCTCTGTCAGTGTATTGATGGGATTTTAAAAGGATTCATGTCCCTAAACCCAACCGTCATTGGTGGATGAGCAAATCATACTAAAATATACAAATGAGACTATATTTTTTAAATTCTACTAAATCAATAATTTGCTATAAGATGTATCTTTGTGTTGCAAAGTAAAATGTTAATCAATTAGAATAACTTGAAGAGTGAAGTATCGATCCTGTAAAATTTAGCTTTGTAATCTCAGGAACAACTTACAAAAAGTGGAGAATATTAAACTAATCAATGTTTAACACGCCTTTACCTGGTTGTTGAGAAAAATAAACTTGCATCTAACAATCCCTTATCTTGCAATTGTTTAGAGTAGAAATATAATCTTTATGTATTCAGATATTACAGATCTTAAACTACGTTTCCGTGTTGGAGCGACTCAAAATGGAGCAGTTTCTCTCTTTCTAAGCAGTGCTTTTCGACTTCCAGAGATGGGAATAAGAGCTCTAATCCTCCTGACCGCCTGCTTCAGGCCGAATGGATCTACAGCCGATGACATAGAGTAAAGCTATTCTGTGCCTGCGTTTTGGCTCCTCTATAATAAGATTGCTCTTTCCCAGTCAGAGCCGGCAGCCAATGGGTTCTGGCTGAAAGAGTTTTCGCTGTGAAAGGAAACAAGCTTATAATGGCGCAGGGTTTAATGGCACCGAGAGGACTCAGATCGCTTACTCAGCACACTTCCAGGTGTGCTGTGAACTTTTTACATGTTATTTATTTTCATTTCTCCTGTTCGCTTTTCGGCTTGGGTGTGTTTTACTGTGATTTACAGTGTTGCAGGATGCAGATAAGTAAGAACGAATTGCTCTTTAATGTAAAAGATGGGGGAAATTTACATAGACCACCTCAAATGAATCCAGCTGTGTCTTGTTGTTGGTAAAGCTAGCAATGGGTGTTTGCTCCTATTCCAGGTTGACTCCGAAGACATAAAGATTTTACATTAGGGAGCACAAACAAGCACAAAACTGCTGAAAATGCACATCCTGGATTTTGGTTTGCATCTTTTAAATCATGCTCTCTTTTTTTTGGGAAAAGGCTCCTTTTACTGCTCTCCTAGAGTTAAACAGTTGAGTTTTACCATTTTTATGTTCAAATTTTCATTGCGAAAAAACAATAAATACTATTACAATGCAAATTGTTACATATAGTTATCTTTTTTTACAAAAGAGGAGGAAAAAATAGTTAATAAAAAAGAAAAGGGCAAAAATAACTAATAATAATAATAATATTAATAAGTGATAATAAGGGAAAATAAAAATAAGAGTAATAAAATGTACAGAAAAGTACAACCAACTGCAGTCATTCAACCATCACAATCAAATGTTCAGAGACGTTGTCAATGTTGAAAGTAAATATTTACAATTAAACAGTATAAGATAATAATAATAATAATAGTTAAAAACAAAGAAAAAACAAATGATTAAGAAATAAATGAATTAAAAAGAAGGAGAGTGCATCTATTAAATTGAAGGAAAGGTGTTAAGAGACTTAAGTTTTACTATTTTTGAATCAATTGGCAGTAGAACATTTAGCTTAGCTTAGCATAGACCACTGAATTGGATTGGACCATTAGCGAAAATAGTTAAACTCATTTTCCTATTTAAAGCTTGACTCTTTTGTAGTTACATTGTGTACTAAGCCTGACTGAAAAATGAAAAGTTGCTATATTTACGGTGCATTCACACTGAAAGTGGTGAGAGTGTCAAAGAAGTCGGAAGTCATTCATTTTCAATGGAAGCCTGTGGCAAGGCGCAGCGCGTTTTCACGTCTGGGGGTCGGGGGGAGTTGAAATCAATTCAACTTCATGATTATGAAAAAAGTTACTAGTGAGTTACTGATGTGCATCAATGTGACATATTTTCTTTCTTCTTCTTCTTCTTCAAAAAAGCACAAGTGTCATGTTAAATATAACGACAGTAAAAAACAGGATGCAGCTTCAGAATATTTCAAACATATGGACATATTGGATAAGTGGAGCAAAGCCACATCTTCCATTGTTAAATTATTTTGCTAAAAAGTGCGAAACATATTCACGTTAGAAAACACATTTTTACGCAGGAATTATGCTGATATTCTTTAAATACAAGATCAATGTAGCGAATTTTGACATTGTGAAGGCAGTTTTGTCACCAGGGTGGCAAGAGCATTTAAGTTCGATGTGAGTGCATAGTTACGCTAACATGGCTAGGAACTATATATACTCTCATTACAGCATAATAATTTAGGAACTTTGCAGCTATACCATGACTGTAGCAGGTACAATGATTTAATGCGGTGCTGTTACCAGGGCCGGCCCTGTACATTTGGGGGCCCTAAGCAGAATAATTTTGGGGCCCTACCTTGCTCTAAATAGTATTGCCATTACAAACCAGCCCACAATGATTTTATTGGTTATTAAATACAGTCAATGAAACAAAAAAGTAAAAATTTTCTCTACTTAATAACTGTCTGGATGATTTGCACGACTGTTTTCATTGACTACCAGGTTCAAGAATGAAGAATTAAACTATCTTTAATAAAGGGAGCAGTGATTCCTGCTTTGCATCCAGTGTTTAACACATATTCTGTTAATTTAGCAAACAGATTCTATAAAAGATGGTTGAGTTTATTTATTTATTTATTTTTATTCTTATTATTTTTTGATATATTCCAAAAGCAAAAACCCTGAAACGACACTGACAAATAATTAATTAAATGCATTACTTGGTAATAAAATATACAATCTGAACGCATTAAAAACTCAATAATAATAATAATAATAATAATAATAATAATAATAGTAATAAAAATAATAATAATAAATTAACATTAATGCACAGATTGATCCATAAATAATAAAATATGAATATAAAAAACATAAGAAAAAGGTAGGGGACAAATACTGTGTTAATGTTAATAGCCAAACACAAACTTTTATTTTTCCCATATTCAGTCTCCTTCCCTGTTCCTTACATTTGAGATGCAGGGTCTATATCAGGGCTTATATTAAACTATGATTAATTCAATTAGGAAATCCCTTTTATTAACATGTCCCCCGAAAAATATTACCAGTGTCAAAATATGTCAGTGAAAGACACTTCAGTTTTGCATCTCAGTAAAATGTGTTTTCAGACTAAAAGTAAGCGTCTGTAAAACCAGAAAAAAATTAAATATTTCATACAAGTAGACAACGTTTATAAATCTGTGACTATTTTAGACAAATATGCTTCAAGATTGTCTTTAACATCATCATTAGCACTTAAAAGCGACGCTTAAAATAATTTTGTGCTTGTCTCTTTTCGTTGTCATTTTTCCCTTCAGTTTTTCTCTACGCCTGAAGAACAGAGTTAGTTTCGTTTCATTTTCGAGGCCCAATTTGCTAAATAAATCAGGTAAATAAATGGGGAAGGCAGCTGGGGACTGTTTTCAGGCCTGCAGCAAACGTTCCTTGATTATTCTGAAATGAGTATAGTTCCTAAAAAAACTTTCTGTGAGGTGCTAATGGTCTAATCCAATTCAATGATTTATGCTAAGCTAAGCTAATTAAGTTTCTACCAGACACAGAGATTAACTAAATGCAATCAAAAATTATAAAAGTCAACTGTTTAACTCTATTGACCTGTAGAATAAGCTATTTACTAAAAAAAAAAAAAAAAAAGTAGCACAGTGTTCTTTTAAGGTACACGTCTATGCTAATGTGTAGTAACAAGACAGTGATTGACACGCTGATGCCCTTGAATGGGTTTCTGAGGGCAAAGTGTTTTCACTTGGGTGTTTGTTATATATATCTGCATACGCTTTGAAAAGTATGCATCCACAATTACATCTCCCCCATGGCTAGACCTCTGCCGGGGGTCTCATTTTCCCAGAGTGCTTTGCTACTCTCTGTGGCCTGTGTTAATATTGATGTGTAAAAATAGGCATGGCAGTGGGCTGATGATATTTGCCCACCTAGTGTGCCATAATAACAGGCTGTGTTTGCTCTGTGCTACAGGCCGCAGGACACAGGTGGGAGGAGAAAAAGAAAAGTCTGGGAAAAAAAGGGATATTACAGAGAGAAGCGTTTTGTAAGAGCCTCCGCCCTGTCCACCTCTCTACAGTATGTAAATACTGAGGAGGAGAGAGGGATGATTAGATGATGGAAATGGGAGAGACGGAGGTCTGGGACGAGGGAGTCTGACTGGAGTCCAGAGGATAGAGAGAGAATTGGATTGTGATCTGGTGGAGGAGAAAATAAGCGGAGAAAAAGAGGGATATGAATCCTCAAGGACAGATGCGGAACTTTATGAGAACAGATAGAGCCATCAGGGCACCGGAAAGACTATGAGGCAAGAAAAGAGCTCAAAAAACAACAACAATGCTTTCTTGAAGGGTTTGTCCCCCCAGAATGAAAAGATTACTCACCTTCATGTAATTCTGAACTCATTATATTTTACTTTGTTATACTCATAGTTTCCCAGTTCGGGGTTGCGGCTGGAAGGGCATCCACTGCTTAAAACATTTTGAAATATTTGGCGGTTCATTCTGCTGTGGTGACCCCTGATAAATAAGGGACTAAAACGAATACTCATTATAGTTTCCCAGTACTGGGTTGCGGCTGGAAGGGCATTCGCTGTGTAAAACATATGCTGGGATAGTTGGCGGTTCAATCTGCTGTGGACACCCCTGATAAATAAGGGATAAGCTGAAGGAAAGATTTATGAAATATTATCATTATACTAATACTCTATTTTCAAATATTCCATCTATTTTTAAATGCACGATTCCTTACTGTTTGTATGACAACTTTGCTTTTTGTAAATAACTATGATACAGTTTTCATTCAGAATTAAATAAATGAAGCTACAAAAAATATATCAACTTTCTAAAATGTCTTTATATTTCTAACTGCAAAGCTAAAAGGGTTTTAGGTTTTAAACAAAAAGTTAACTGAAATAAAATGTATTATAAATAATTTTATTTCAGCTGATTGCCAAGGAAATACTCTTATTTTCAGACTTGTTCTGTCGTAGAAAGTATGAGTTTCAGTAATGTTCACTTATTCATATTTACATGTGAATAACATATTAAATGTTTATAAAAAAAAATCATGTCATGTGTTCAAAAGTTTACTTTTTGTAAAAAACAACTGATGTAGTCTTTCTTCACAGTACAAATTATCTTATAAGTTGAAGTATTTGAATGAAGCAGACTTTCAAGGCATATTTAGTTTTTTCCTCTTTTTTTTTTAAGGGAAAGATTTGTAGTTTATTAGATAAACTATTGATTTACAGCATTAATTTTCATTCTTGGTTAAAAAAATGACCATATCTTGAACAGGTCTTAGATGGCTTAAGAGCTTTTTAAAGGGTACTCAGATATGTACATTTTAGATACTAATGTATATACTGTACTTTTTAAGTGATAGTTCACCCAATAATGAAACCTTGCTCACTCTTTACTCACCCTTGAGTGGCTCCAAGCCTTTGAGTTCCTTTTTGCTGTTGAACACAAAAAATATTTAAAACATGTTAGAAAAATTTAACCATTGACTTCTATAGTACATAAAACATGTACTGTGGAAGTCAATGGTTACAGGTTTCCAACATATTTATATGTGAAAAAAGTCCACTTTAAATGTAAAAAAGGTCACACTTTACAATAAGGTTCATTAGTTAATGTTAATTAATGCATTTACTAACATGAACAAACATTGAACAATACATTTACTACAGTATTTGTTCATGTTAGTTAATGGAAATTCAGCTGTTCATTGTTAGTTCATGTTAACTCACGGTGCATTACCTAATGTTAACAAGCATGGACTTGGATGTTCATAATGCAGTAGTAAACGTTTTATGATTAATAAATGCTGTACAGGTGTTGTTTATTGTTAGTAAATGCATTATCTAATGAACCTTATTGGAAAGTGTTACCATAAAAAGCATGTCTCTTTTAAAAAAAAATCCTCATTAGAATTTATACAGGTTTTAGTTTTTTTAATACATTTTGCACAATTTAGGGTGAAAAAATACTGAAAATAGTGAAAATATAAACTTGTGTAATGTCATGTAACTGCCTGTTTAGCTCACTTTATAAATACATATTGGATTGCTGTTTTTGTTTTGTTTTTTAATTGAGTTAGATTTTGCATTTACATCTATGAACACAAGGGGGAAAAAACTAATCCAACACTTTAAAAGAAAATCCATAATTATACAATTTAATCCGGCAGCTGGGGTGCCAGAAAAAAAAAAAAGTAAAATAACACTTTTAAATAAAACAACGCTGTTATATTACCGAAATATACCGTAAAATAACAGATATTAAATTACAGACATTTGCTAAAATTAAAATTTCTGGTAAATTTCTTTAATTTAATATATTATTTTACGGTAAATTTCTGTAATTTAATGGCCGTTATTTTCAGATTTTTTTTCCCGGCACCCCAGATGACGGAAATAAACCGTAAAATTACGTATTTTTTTAATATAGTGTATGAAAAATGTACCAAAGAACTTCAAATATTGTATTTTAAGAATAGGATGCGAATTGGTAACTCCAAACTTAATTTCTCCCCTTTAGGTCTAAATTAAGTATAAAATGCAAACAAAAAAATGCAACAATGCAAAGCTTATAATACCTAGCTCTGGCAACACACCCTCAAACAGCTCTTTCGCTCAGGCTGCATCTGACTGTTGCAAAGTGGAGTATTCATTAAGCAACACGTTTTAAAATTATTTTTAAAAGAATTTATCTAGCTACAGGCCTGATTTAGAAATTCAAAACCCAATTTTTGTGGAGATTTAGATATTTATTGTCAGATAAGTATAAAGTTTTGAATTACGATTGCAATCAAAGTAGTGCCATCCCATTGCGATACAGTAAAAATAAAAAAATAAGTAATATAAAAGCAAAAAGGTTTGGTCCGTTGGTGATAAAATATACAGGCTCAACACCAACAAGCTTTGTGATAGCCCTTTTCAGTTCATCAATTCATATTTTTGGATCTTTGGTGTTGACGCCTTTATGTATATTTCTGTACTTGTTTTTGTTTGGCTGAGCACTCATTTTAAATTGATGTGCATGCTTTTGTGCATTTCTCTTTATTTACAAAGCTAAACAAACATGCCTGTATGGCTTCTGAACAACATGACGGTGTTTAAATGATCACTGTATTTTCTTCACCATCAACTCTTTTAAGACCAATTAGCCAACTGTTTGTTCAGGAAACCCACAGAGTAGTTAATTTGGAAAAACATGTAATTCTGCAGCCCCAGGTGTTCAGTGTGCGTACTGTGGGTTGAGGCTATTTTCAGTTGCATAGTTATCAGTTATTGCTGTGGAAAAAAAAAGGTTTATTCTACAGCCGTTTGTGCTGCATGTGGCTTGGTTTGCGACAGCAGCATGAGGGAAAAGAGTGAGAGATGGAGGGAAGGAGGAGGTGAAGGTGAAAAGAAAATGGAAAGTGATGGAGTCCTTGAGGGCTGCGGGGTTACGCTGAGGCTCTGGAATAGGCAGATGTTTGTACTGTAAATCTGTGAAAGCGAGAATGCCTTTCAGATACTCAAGGACATGATTTGAATCCTGTAACAACAGGAGAGAAAGCCTCGCCAGCCTTCATGTTTCATTAAAGTTATGAAGATGGAGCGGCGAAGCCATTGTCTTGATGTGTATCTGCTGCAATGGCTTTTGGGTACATCCAGATGTGCCTTATTTTTGTGCTTTCTGCATAAAGTCGTTATTTTATCCTGTAGTTTTGTTTTTGACTGTACTGCAGATATTGATTGACATAATCAGTTTTATTGGCATTTTATCAATTGAACAATCCTTTTGTCCAGTGATGTTCAAAAATCTACTATCTGTAAATAACTACTGATGTAGTCTTTCTATTAATTGAGGATTCTGGGCAACCAGCAAACAGAGCATTACAGTAATCCAGCTTAGAGGTCGTAAAAGCATGAATTAGCTCTTCTGCATCCAAGATAGTTAGCATGCTTCATAACTTAGCGATATTTCTTAGATGAAAGAAGGTGTTTTTTGTGACAAGGCAGATATGGTTTTCCAAAGTTAAGTTGCTGTCAAATAATAACCCAGATCTTTTACAGTAGAGCTAATGCTAACTTTGTATCCCTCTAATTGCAGGTTGAGTTGTGAGATCTGCTCTGTACAGGATTTTGTCCCAATAAGCAGAGGCGCCGCTGGGAGGGGAAAAGTTAGGACAATTCTAAGGGCCCAAGCAGTTTTGGGATCCCCAGAGATATTATAAAGGGCCCTAATGACACTACCCAACGCATCCCTGCAAAGGTTGCCATAGGGCCCCTGCCAGCCAGCGGCGCCCCTGCCAATAAGTAATACTTTATTTTTCTGAATTTAAAAGAAGGAAGTTGTTGGTCATCAAGTCTTTTACATCTTTAATACACTCATGTAGCTTAGACCAAGGGTGCCCAAACTCTTTCTTTTAATGGGCTAAAAAACAAACTTGATTGAGGGCTGTGGGCCGAAGTTGAATGTACCAAACCATACCATAAATTTGCCATTTGTAATTTCCAAAATTATTAGCTAATATTTAAAAATAACTAGAAAACGTTGCTTTAAAACATATTAATTAATGATGCGGTATCATTTTTAATGTTTTTTTAATCAACTTGTTATAATAAAAGCAAAAACAATCCCATTTATAACAATGGAGATCGATGCTGAATACACTAGTCGAGCTGCTCCTGCCTTTGTCTTGATTTGCTCACTGGTGTCTTGCGCATTGTCCTCTATCTGTCAAGTGGCAGTATTTACATTCTTAAAGTCTGATTCATTTGCAACATTTAATTATATTTGGCTTTTTTTGTAGCTCCTCAATTAAACAAAGAAACAACAGTTTATGTTAAAGTGGAAATGACGGTCTCGGTCAAAGGCATAACCAACTCCCTATCATTCTCTTTTTAGATAGCATGGCAGGCCAAACCATAGGTTACCAGGTGCCAACTTTGGCCAGCGGGCCCTACTTTGGACGCCTCTGGCTTAGACAGTTCAGAAATCTCATCAGGTTTTGTTGAAATATATTATTGAGTATCATCTGCATAGCAGTGAAAGCTGATCCTGTGTCTTCTAATAATGTCTCCCAGGGGCAGCATGTACTGTATTCTGCAAACGGAAAAGGGCCTAAAACTGATCTTTGAGGCACCCCATACTTTACTGGCCTGACTTGTGAAAGATGTCCATTTATATTTACAAACTGGTAACGGTCAGTTAAGTAAAACTTCATAAAGTTACCATCTTGTGCCTGGACACCTGTAAAATGTAACTATTTGAATTAAGCTGTTTTGTTTTTTTTTCCTCTTTTTTTGGGGGAAAGATTTGTAGTTTGTTAGCTAAACTATCGGTTTGCAGCATTCATTTTCATTCTTGGTTAAAATAAACGTGCATGTATGCTAAATAGGGTATAAAATGGCTCAATAGCTTTTTAAAGAGTACTTAAATATCTACGTTTTAGATACTAATGTATATACTGTACCGTTTAAGGCATAGTTCACCCAAAAAATGAAACCTTGCTCACTCTTTACTCACCCTTGAGTGGCTCCAAGCATTTGAGTTCCTTTTTTTCTGTTGAACACAAAAAATGATTTAAAACATGTTAGAAAAAGGGCGCCACGGGGCCTAGTGGGTAGCACGATCGCCTCACAGCAAGAAGGTCGCTGGTTCGAGCCTCGGCTGGGTCAGTTGGCATTTCTGTGTGGAGTTTGCATGTTCTCCCCGTGGTTGCGTGGGTTTCCTCTGGGTGCTCCGGTTTCCCCCACAGTCCAAAGACATGCGGTACAGGTGAATTGGGTGAGCTAAATTCTCCATAGTGTGTGTTTGTGAGTGAGTGTGTATGGATGTTTCCGAGAGATGGGTTGCAGCTGAAAGGGCATCCGCTGCGTAAAACAAATGCTGGATAAGTTGGTGGTTCATTCCGCTGTGGCAACCCCGGATTAATAAAGGGACTAAGCCGAAAAGAAAATGAATGAATGTTAGAAAAATTTAACCATTGACTTCTATAGTACATAAAACATGTACTGTGGAAGTCAATGGTCACAGGTTTCCAACATATTTATATGTGAAAAAAGTCCACTTTAAATGTAAAAAAGGTCACACTTTACAATAAGGTTCATTAGTCGATGTTAATTAATGCATTTACTAACATGAACAAACATTGAACAATACATTTACTACAGTATTTGTTCATGTTAGTTAATGGAAATTCAGCTGTTCATTGTTAGTTCATGTTAACTCACGGTGCATTAACTAATGTTAACAAGCATGGACTTGGATGTTCATAATGCAGTAGTAAACGTTTTATGATTAATAAATGCTGTACAGGTGTTGTTCATGATTAGTTTATTGTTGATAAATGCATTAACTAATAAACCTTATTGGAAATTATGAGTTACCATTACAGTATGAGACAAATACTATGGAAGCCAATGGTTACAGGTTAGCAAACATGTTTCAAAATATTTTCTTTTGTGTTCAAGAGAAACGCAAACAGGTTTTTTTTCTTTCTTTTTTTTTTTAAATTTAGTTTATTTGTTTACAGGGTCAATGCACATTAATAAACATTACTGTAAAACGTGCCAGAATTAGCCAAGAATGATTATTTTTCATCTGTAGACCCCTAACAGAATGTTAAAAAGTCACACCTAAAATAGAAGCATACACAGCATAATAACATAGAATACATTATCATATATAAAATACAGTAAAAAGAGTAAAAAACAAACAGATGGATGGCAGCAGAAGAAGACAAATGCCATAAATAAACAGTTCAAACAAATGTCAAGAAATACAGTACTAATGCTGACCATGCCGATTTGTCAATTACCAGTTTTTAACATGAAACTGAAAAGAACGAAGAGTAAGTGATCTTCTAATTGTTGACGGAATGGAGTTCCATTCCCTAGCAGCTTTCACTGAAATACCGATTGACTGAATTTACCTTTTTGAGAGGAATAATACAATCCTTTCTTTCATCACCTCTAGTAGTTCGGTGAGCATTCGTTCTAACTTTCACAAACTGATTTAGTGGTGAAGTTGGGTTATGTAAAGTCTTAAACATTAAACAAATATGTACGTATTTAATTCAATTTTCCCAACTAAGCAGATTGTATTTTTTAATAATGAACAATGGTGAAATTGAACTGATTTCTTATCAAGGGTTTTTAAGGCTTGTTTGTACAATGATTCTAGTGGCTTCAAAGTAGTAATGCTAGCTTGGGACCAAGTGGTTAAACAATAAGTGATATAGGAGATGATCATGGAGTGATGATATGTTAGGGCGGCCTCACAAGACATCTGATTTGCAATTTGCTAAACTGAATCTGACACGGCTACTGACCTTTTTAACCTGTGACTTAAATGATAGTTTTGAGTCTATCAAAACACCAAGTTACTTGTACTCAGATACAACTTGTAATCTTTCCCCTGAGACAAATACATCTGGTATTACACTTAAAGGGCACCTTTGATGAAAAATCTACTTTTTAAGCTGTTTGGACAGTCATAAGTGTAGGTATAGTGTATAGACGGTCATTTTGGGGTGATATAAACACACCCAGTCCTTTTTTTTCAATTTAATAACATAATTGGAGCGGTTTTAAGACCAACCGCAACTTTTCGTATAGTGCGGTCCCCCCGCCCACCCATATTGATTGACAGGCGCGAGTTACCATATCCTCAGTTTGTTGTTTCACGTCCGCCTTTTTCTTAGTGTGAAGCGATGCCACCAAAGGAACACCCTTGCGCTATTTTTGGATGCAAGGCTCAACACAAGAGCCTTCATTGTCTTTCTGGTAATGAGCAACAGAGGCTTAAGTGGCTAAGTTTTATTTATAATTATTAACGATCAGGTGCCTGAAAACATACCTAAACTGTCGTATGTTTGCGCTAACCATTTTAGCGCAGACTTCTTTGAGAATGCAGGACAATTCCACTCGGGATTCCCGAATAAATTGTTTTTGAAAAATGGATCAGTTCCAACAATCTGCGATCCTTTTTGCATATAAATCATACCAATGCAGTGTTTATCTTAGTGGATATCTTTATGTCTTGTCTGTATTTGTTTGTAGAACTCTGATATGGCGAACTTTATCAAACGCGTTACGGATGATGCATACATCGTTACATAGCGGCTGTAAAACTGTACAAAGACTTAAATGATTTTGTAACTACAACTCTGACACATTCTGGCTCATTCGGATTATTGATTCCTCAACAGTCGTCTCTGCTTTTTCTGTGTCCCGAGTCCGGGTCGTACACGTACGGCTGAATTCCTCTCTCTATCTGCCAGTCTGTTGCCGTACACAAAGCAGGGGCGCTCTTGGCTCTGCCTTCTTGTTAAGATTGGCGGGAAGGTGAAACTAATTTTCATTTGAAGCGACACACCCCTAAAACAGCGACCTGTGTACACGCCCCCAAAATGACACTTTTTAACACATTATAATAAAATAATCTGAATTGTGTTTTGATCTGAACCTAGACTGGCACACTCAGAACAACCATAGTAGTGATATAAAATCTTAAAAAAGGGTTAATGTATGTGCCCTTTAACCTATCATTCTTAGAAAAGAACATGCACACTCACACAGGTGAGTAAATGATGACAACTTTCAGTTTTGGGTGAACTATTGTGCTAGATTTCATCAAGTCATCAATTTGTATCCTTTAGGGGTAAAAAAAATAAGCTACAAATGTGTACATTTTGAAAAGGTATCTAACCGGAAAGAAAGAGTACAGTAAATGATTGGTACGCCAGGCAGTTTTAATTTCCAAAAACTATCATATTTAATCATGTGTTTGCAAATTAGCTCTGGGTCAAGTTGGGCCATTTGTTGGCCATTATTTAAATATTTTATTCTGACTTTAGCTTCCAGATCAAGCTGTAACTTTAATGTCAGGTAGTCTGCAGAACAAAGAGAGCACAATTGCATTTCTCTAGGCTCAAATTTATTACATTTTTATCAGTGAAGCTGCACCCTCTCTAATATGATCAAGATTCTACCTTATTTCTTTTCTGTAAACTTCTAAAGTCAAATAGGGATTGAATAAATCAGAGAATAAATGTATATATCTTCTGTTTGTCCACTGAATCCTTTGTCACTTCTTGCCACAATATATTCTTTACCACAGACAAATGAATGGTGTATTGAGACTTAAATCTGACTCTGGCACAGTTACTGAGCTCCTCCATGACACCCAGAGGATAACTGTTTTTAGTTTTGTCTTGTTACTTGTGGCTTTATACTGTTGTAATTCCTCTTTAAAGCTCCATTGAGAATTAAGCTGGTAAATGCTTTGGAACAGTGTTATAATAACTATGAATTTATTAAGTGACAAATCTGTCCCAATGCGCTGCGTTGTTTATATACTGACACATTAACTGCAGCTGTTTTAGCAGGTTTAGCTGTTTGTTGATTCCTGCATATCTGTTGAAGTTCACTACACAAACTTTTGCAAAGCCTCCAAACTCTTGACTTTAGGGATGGTGTACTGGTTTACTGGATTGGTGTAGGTGTTCTGAAGATGCGTAAGTTTGTTTTTGGATGAGAGGAGAAGCTCTCTTGAAACACTTTCACACAATTTGTGGTGCTGTAGAGGATGTCAGAGTTACGCTTTATAAGCCCAAGTCTCAACAATCTTTAGCTGTGATTCTTTGAGATTTTTTTATTTATTTTTTTGTCCACTCGAACCACTGATAGGTTTTATTCCAGGCTGATTCATAATGCTTTCAGCTGACTGGAATTTCTTAATTGTTGGACTGATGGTGGAAAATGGGCTTTTTCAGTGTTTTTGCCATTTTTTTTTTTTGCCTTTCCATTTTCTTAACATTTTACTGCAAATCACAGCTGTTTTCTTTGGTTTTACCAATTAAAATCAGTGTGGGATATGTTATTAATTACTAATACTATTAATTACAACTATTAACTAATTATTATTAAAATATTAATTAAATAAATTCCTATATTATTTACTACTATTACTTATAATTACATAAATACAATTATATTTAAATTACTTTTCTGAATATTTTATCTAAAAGTAACTTAATTACTCAGTCTAATTATTTCACAATGCCACTTAAAACCCATATGAATCTCACTTCTATTCATGGGACATCCCATTTTAAAGAGACCACATGTGAGGGGCCTGGGAGTAGTTGAGTTGAAGTATGTCATTATATTGTTTTTTCAGCCTGTATGCTTTGTTAATAATAATAATAATAATAATAATAATAATAATAATAATAATAATAAACGTTTATTTTGTAAATTAACACAATCTTTGTTTTTAATTAACACAACTAAAATGTTTTAATTTAATGGCACAATGTTTCATTCATAACATATATTGACAAATAGTTAGGTTCTTA
>CAIGQQ010004433.1:14020782-14041646 GCA_903798035.1 Danio albolineatus
AGTTTTAGGACAAATTTAACCTTCTCAAATGAACAACACTGGGTTATTATTAAAAATACCAATAACAAACATATATACAGTACAGTATACCTTATATTTTTTTGAATTCTTCACTTAATTTTATTCTGACACTTTTGATCATCCTGACAAATGTAACCTATAGTTAGAATAAAGAACATAAAAAATATAAATATTCTGTAAAATATATTTGTATAACAGCAATTATAAAAATCAGAAACAATTAATTTTATTTATAATCATTTAATCTATTACCTATAAAATGTATGTACAGTATTTAAGGCACTGTAAGTAACTGTGATTAAATTACCCTAAAATGTAAAGAAATACCCCCCCCCCTTTTTTTTACCAGAAAAGTAATTACAGTAATTACAATAAAAAAATGCAAACACTTTATATGGGTTGAATTTAAACAAATAAAATGTAGTAATGTTCAGCTTGATCTGTTTGTTTAAATTCAGCCCAAATAAATAGTTTACAACCACTCTCCTTAAAAAGATTTAGTAAATCCAAGTAATCACCTTTGAATATTTTTTTTTTCATTGTAGTTGATTTGTTACTAATCACAACCAGCACTGATTGCAATAAATGACTCTGTGTTGCATTATATTTATACCTACAGTGTGTGAAACATGAGGTCATTAGTTGAACGATCACTTGTTTCTTGTGAACCAAAATATAAAAATATCATTGAAAATATACTTCTTAAACTTGCATATGAATTCATGGGGTGCCAATAATTGTGGTGGCACACATATATTTAACGAACATGTTTTTTTTTTTTTTTTTTAGATAACACTGTTCTGGGTTTGCAGTTGTTTGTTCTCAATGAGAGCAATCTGAACAATATACTGTAATTAATATTTTGAGCAAGATAGATTTTTCTCCCACAGACTTGTTTGCTCATGTTTACTAATGGTGTCAATATTAGGTCACTGCGTGTGACACTCTGCTGTTGCATACTAATGCAAGATGTTTTTAATATGTAGTTCTTGCTGTACTCTTCCTCAAAATCTAGCAAACACTTGGAGTTTCGCTTAATGTTGTTGAAGTTCCCTCTCCAGAGCCAAGTGAAAGATTGAGCTGAAATCTGGGTCGCTTCATTTCTTCATCCTGTTCCACCATGTTCTCCTAATCATTCCCCCTTTTCTGTACTATTCATATTGATAAAGTGCCCAAAGTACCAAAAAAAAAAAAAAAAAGGCTCTTGAGGTTGTTTTTCAGCATGCAGACTCGATCCCAATCCCACTAGCCTCCTGAAGAGCTTGCGCTAATGTAGGCTCAGCTTGGAGAGCCCCATTCATGTAAATGCAACCAAAAAAAGTTGTATGCAAGTAAAATCAAGAATATGGATTTTTTTTTGGTAATTCTCTGTAACTTAATTTAATTGACAAAATAAAAAATAAAAAGTCCAATGTTTTTACTGACCAAATCATTTGCTTTGTGTGAATACTGCACACTGTAAAAAATGCTGGCTTCCACACAAATCCTTCATGTTGTCCTAACCATAGACTAAAAAATATGGACATAGTATCCATGACGTCACCCATAGGTTTCTGATGAACCCAAAAGAAGCTACTAGTAGGTGTGGCCAACCGTCCCCTTTTTGTTCGCACGTCATCGCACAAACCGAGAAATACCAAACAAGGGCAAAGAGGCGGAGCTACAGGAGGCATGCTGGCATTTAGCTAAGAGCTTTCTTATGGGAGAAACACATATTTCATTACCTGCGACTCGTTTGTGTTCTGACCACATGTGCTTGGTTGTACACTATATCAATAAAGTGTTTATTCTGTTGAAAACACTGTTGTAACCACTTAACATTGTTCTTATGACGTTTTTCAACAGGAAGAAAGTGCGAATTACATCCAAATACTTCAGATATAGTCTGTGTTAGTAAATGCAGGGCTATTTAGGAAATCCAGGCAGAACACTGTATGACAATGCTTCAGATGACTGTTTTATAGACTACAGCTGATAAATCTGTCAGATTCTGGAGTGCATTACAGCTCTGAAGATCATTATAAATCATAAACTATCCTAAATAAAGCAATTACATTTATAGATATGGTATAAGTAAATAATTTAACTCACCTGGGAAACGGAGGCCACGTGAATGGTTTGTGAGCACAATTAAGTGCACACAGCATGCCATATTATCTGATAATTGCTGGAAATAATTCCAAAAGGTAACTGACTGTGTAAAGCCACATAAAGCAAAACAAAAATACGATGAATATATCAAGATCAGCGGCTAATCAGCCGGAATCAGCTGAGGTGACGTGACGGCGACCAGCGGGACTAGCTGTCACTCAAGTGGCCACACCCTTAATTATGCAAACTTAATTTAGCTTAATATAAAGGAAACGGATGAGTTATAAAAAAATTCACCCCCCTCACAGTTGTCATGAAGGCTAATATAAGCTATATGAACCAAAATCGTTCTTTGTACCAGGCTGTAAACACCTTTTTTTTCTGCTGTGAAGTTGGCCATTTCAACAGTGGGCTCATTAGAGATTTGCTCTATTATGGAGCCAGGACTAGCGAAATTTCGATGAATCGCAGTTTTAGTTACTTCCGTATTGGCTTCACCAGGGAGAGCGGGAGGTTGCCGCTTGGTCTCAACACAAATTAAGTTAAACTAATTGTTTGTACACATTTAAGTGGATTTAAGTTGTCCCAAGTGAAACTCAAGAATTGTGTTGACTCATTTTAAATAAGTTGTTTGAACAAGTGGTATACAAACAAATTTGTATTAACACTCCAAATAAGATGGGACAGAGGCATGTTTAACATAGTCACAGGCTTTTCTTTTAATCGCAACGTTTAACCTTTCAGAAATTGAATATACTAATTGTAAAAGTTTTAAAAGCAAACTCTTTAGAGTGCTCAGTCTGCCTAAAGTGCCCAATCTAGCATAATGCAAGACTGATTTGATGCTACTTTTTCATTGAAGAGCGTCTACATTTTCTATAGGAGGCAGATTTGCTTTGAAAGACTAACATGCTCTTTTATATGCAATCATGGCAGTCTCACATCTTATCAACTTGCTTTCTAGTTTCAAAACAGTTTCATTGGGATATTCTATAATTTTTTTATTTTATTTAGCTCCTATATCCTAAGTTTAGGGTGCCACGGTGGCGTAGTGAGTAGCACGTTTGCCTCACAGCAAGAAGGTCGCTGGTTTGATCCCCGGCTGGGTCAGTTGGCATTTCTGTGTGGAGTTTGCATGTTCTCTCTGTGGTGGCGTGGGTTTCCTCTGGGTGCTCCGGTTTTTGTGGTATAGGTGAATTGGGTAGGCTAAAATGTTCGTAGTGTACGAGTGTGTATGGATGTTTCCCAGAGATGGGTTGCAGCTGGAAGGGCATCCGCTGCATAAAACATATCCTGGATAAGTTGGCGGTTCATTCTGCTGTGGCGACCTCAGATTAATAAAGGGACTAAGCCGAAAAGAAAATTAATTAATGAATGAATGATCCCAATTTTTTTTTTTTTTTTTTTTTTTTTTGGAATGTTCATATGTAAAAAAATGCATTAAGTTCACCAGAAACTGAGTTTTCGTTTTATCAAATCCTTTCTAAGGCTGCATTTACGCTGCAGATCTTGATGGCCAATTCTTATTTTGTGACTGTATCCGATCTTTTAAAAGTGACTCGTATCCGATTGTCTGCATTTACACAGCATCAGCAAAGGCGCAGTGACAGCTGATAATAAAAAAGCCCTCTTTTCTACATTTCTGTATTTAATGTGTTTGCAGTTAAATTTTTTACAAATTCTTTTTGGCAGGTTGTTTTACTGTAGTTTACGACAGAAAAGTTCTCATTTTGCCACCTTGTTTTAATCTAGGCCTTTTTAAACCAGTAGGCATCATTATCATAATGTCCATGGTGTGATTTATGCGTGTGATGTATGCAACAGTTTTACTTTTTGTTTATTTTGGTTACGTGGCGGATGTTGATCTCTCTCCCTCTTTTTTATTTATTTTTTAAATTTTTTTTTAGCTTTTTTAGTTCTCATGTATGAGATATAAGGTTTGAGACTGTGCTGAAGTATGTTCCGAAATGAAAGCATCAGAGTTGACGTCACTCGCTACAGTTTATAATGATGTGTGACTCGCATTGACAGGTCAATCCGATCTATCTGCTTACACTGTAGACACGCGGGCACGTATCGGATTCATATCGGATAAAATTCCTTATATGAACGAGGCCTGAATCTGATTTTAGTAAATCCATCTTTTTTTCCTGCTTATATGTACATGGGCTAAATCTAATCTGTGCCACATGGGAGTGGAATTGAGTCACTTGAACCTCGGAGTGTAAATGCAGCCTAAGTTTGCAAAAAAAAAAAAAGGAAAAACCCGAATGCGAATTCCAGTTGTTAGAGCAGCTGACTGTAGTATTGGTAACCTAGTAACCAACAGTAAACAAAGCAAGCATAATGGAGACATCTGATTAGTTAAGTAGGTGTAATGTTCACTAGTTTATTCGGCAAATGCGCTTATACAGGTATTTCCCATTATTTGCATTCATTACTTTTTGCCCCAGTCCAAAACCACCTCAAGCAAGCGTAAAGGGGATATTTATTTGAAATTTGACATTTCCATCACTTGTTTCTCATGAGATATTTCAAAATGTGCATTAACGTGACGGAAACCCGCAACAAGTGAAAACACTGGGATTTTTTTTATTGTACTTTTAGTAACTAAATTAAAAAGGTTTAATGAAATCAGAGTTATCATAGACAACCACAGATTTTTTGTCACTTCATTTTGCACAATATACCAACTTTCTTTCAGAATTAGGGTTGTCCAAAGCTTCATTTCATATCTGATAAATACCACCTCACGTACTGTATGAATGGATCTGGATGTCCTGCAGGGCTATTAAACTCCGGCTTGGCGCTGTGCGAAATACAGAGAGAACGAGGCTGTATGTGACGCACAGAAAAAGAGAGCAGGCTTTCTCGGACTGGGTTGCCCATGGTGACAGTGCCGGGCTGTCGCCGTGGTTCCCTGTGGCTGAAGGTCGATGTTGTAGCGGCCAGGGCTAAAAGCTGCTCGGCCAGTCCCGCACATGCTAATAGAATTAGCGTGCCATCTGTTAGTGAGCTGTGTGCCAGCCTGGACCCCTGCTAATTATGATATAATATCAGGAGCGAGCGGCAGATGACTTTTTGGGGGCTTCGTAGCTGCTAGCAATAAAAATGCAAGGGTGGAAAGGAATGAGAATAAGAAGAAGGGGTGCAAAAAAAAATTTAGTGATGAGCTGTGAACAAATATGCTGCATTAAAAAGGAAGTAGAGTCGCTGAAGGAGGATCAAAGAAAACAAATGTCTGAGCGGTTGATTTCCGATTTCTGAGGGAAAGGAGGAAGGATGTGATCCTTAGAGAAACCCCAGGACGGATGGGGAAAAGTGCCAGTGTTCCTCTAAGCCAATAATACCCAATGCCTTTTAAACATATCTTCCTTAAGTCTGGCTTAACCTGAAGACTGTTGGCAAGACTGAAATGCCAATGCGACAGTGGTTTTTAAAGACGCCGGCCTGCAGCTCACCGACAGGCACGAACGCGCTTGAGGCGAATATTCCTGTTTATCTAACGCTCGAGGCGGGAGAACATTTTACACTGTATGTCCAGAGGAAGAGACGAGCAGACTGAACAGATGACAGCAAGTCGAGAAGAAAGAAGCCAGCAGCAAATCAGAGGCTTTTTCTGGGCCTTAGTCGTCTCGTAACAGGCTGCTGCAGTCCAAACAGTGGGTCTATGCCATGAATGCAGAAACAGAGACAATTATCTCTAGACGCTGATGGATTTTGAATGCACTTCTGTCTCTCCATGAGAGGAAATGGGAGTAGTTCATCCAAAAAATGGGCAAACTTCAGTTTCTCATTCTTATTGCTTTTGTCAGGCCCAATGTCTGAGCGGTGGTTTGTCATGCAACGAAAGTGGATGATGACGAAGATGAGTAAATGTTTTACAGTTTCTGAATGTGAAAGAGATTTTCATTTAATGCACCATGAGTTAACATGAACTAACAAAGAATAACTGTATTTTCATTACTGTGACCTAACAAATACTGTAATAAATGTATTGTTCATTGTTTGTTCATGTTAGCAAATACATTAACATTAAATAATGAAAACTTATTGTAAAATTTTATCAAATATGCCAAGTCTTCCAAGGCCAAACAAGCTATTTCTGGAAGGAATTGATGCAATCCCCATCCCCATTTGCTCTACAGCTCAGATGTTGTCTGTCAAAAATTCAAATATTGCACCTGGAAAAGTGTCTTATGTCAGCTTTGGTTGTCAGATGCTATTGTGTGATCTGTGATAAATAATTAAGTGATGCATTTTTTCATTAGAAAAAGACATGCAGTCTGATTTATAATTTTGAGCTACTAATGCATCATCAAATACTGTTGGCTTTGCCAAGGAATAACCTGTGAAGTCTACACAATACAGGAGTAAAACAGAACATGACATTTAAGCAGTTTTTGAAAATGAATAAAAATTAATGAATACTAATATTCTTTTTTTTTTATGACATGCAACACTGACATCCTAGAATGTGTCAGCAAAATACAAAAGTCAGGTGCATTAGAAAGCACTTCATGACTTCATCTTAAAATGAAAGAAACATTTTTCATTTTGCGCACATAAGGGTAGATGCATTTTTCATTTTGTGGTAGCAGAAAACCTCTCTTGAACAAAATGCACCCAGCATGTTACAAAATGTATTTCACAAAACCCTCACACTCTGAATGAGATTTGCCCATAAAAAAAGAAAATGCTTTTGATCACCAGAATGTTTTGTGCACAGTTCTTTTTTGGGATTCTTCATTTTAATTTAATGCAATGGCATTATCTGAGATATATATATATATATATATATATATATCCACCAGTTTCATAGATAAAATGCATCAATGTCATGATTTTGTAACTAGTTCTAGCTTTCTTTATGTTATGAATTTTTTTTTTTTTACTCAAATAAAATGGCTCCAAAAACTATTATAATATTGGCTTTAATACATTCAGATGAGTAAGTAGGCTTAAATTTGGCTCCCCATACTGAGAAGCCCTTACGGGAACCAGTTTTTGATCATATATATAGGTATCACTATATTTTGATAGTACCTTTAACACATTTTGTTGAGTTTAAATTACATTGAATCTACATGCCAACTAATTCTCATTCGATTATACCGTAAGTAGTCTGTAAGGTTAGGGTTAGTGTATGTAAACATGTACTTGCAAAGTTTCTCATAGTCAGTTAAATGTCTGTTGAAGGAGCAGTATCAGCAGATATTAAGCAGACAGCCTACTGATACTCAAGTGAGAAGTAATCTCAGTAATCTGTTGTATTTTCAGTACAAAAAAAAAGAAGCTAGCTCTCTGCTACTCTCACATGGTCCCAGGATGTTCTTCGAAAAAGAGTAGGGGTTTAACCACAGCATCCTGACTAGATCTGCCCATTGGCCTCTGTCCATCATGGCCTCCTAACCATCCCCATATCATAATTGGCTTAATCACTCCTCTCCACCAATCAGCTGGTGTGTGGTGTGCGGTCTGGCGCAATATGGCTGCCGTTGTGTCATCTAGGTGGATGCTGCACACTGGTGGTGGATGAGGAGATCCCCCCCCCTTGTGTGAAGTGATTTGAGTATCTAGAAAAGCGCAATATAAATGCAAGTAATTATTAATATTAATTATTACAGAAACCTTGTAATAAATTAGCAGTACATTTTAGCAGTTATTTATATGCCAACGTTTTTATATAGTTTCTATTAGATTACATTATTACAACAACTACGATGTCAATAAAAGTCACTTTGTAAAACTGTAGAGTTGAATTTTTAGTATCAAAAGTCGACAAAGCAGCGATCAAGGTCCCATAATGCAATTCACAAACTAAAAATAAAAGGAAAACACTTTTGATTTGCAAAAAACAGAAACTGTAAATAAACAACTTTTTTCCCATTTTTTTCAGTTCCAGTTATATTTCATAACAAAATGTCATCCACTACATGTTCACTTTCTTACTTAATATAACATTGCACACATACCATGGCTTTAAAATCATGTATTTTTCATAAAATACTGGCCTAAAGCATCTCTACACCTTTGTGTAGACATAATCTTAAAGTAGGCCAAAACTTGTCTCCAATCTTTATTAAAAGATTATAATATTGGCTGTATGTGTTTATAAGTCCACTCAACATTTGCCATTCTGATTGCTCACTAGGTTTGAAAATAACACTTTAATAAATGTATTTTTGCAGTCCTAATATAATGTCTTCATTACCAAGGCCAAACAACAGAATTATTTAGTTCTTATATATATTATATACATTAAACACTCCTGTGGCCTACCTCAGAGGTCTTCCAAGTCTAACTATTCTATTCCCACAATATATCTTAAGACTAAAGGTGTAAAGTATGCTTCATTAACAAATAGTTTTAATACTATAATACGTTACATGCAGCATAATACATTTGGTTATAGCATGTTTTACTATAGCATGTACTATAAATGACTATTTGTTTCATGTGGGATTGCATTTTGTTTTATGAAAGTCATCCAGATGTGTTAGCAAGGCATCCCTGCAACATATTTGTTGTGTTTATCAAAATGTATCAAAAAAAAAAAACGTTTTCTTTTTGACTGCAGTGATCCTCTGCTTGCTGGAATGAAGGTGTTGTATATGTGCAGTGATAACAAAATTGTCACAGTGAATGTTCACATTCTTTCTGGGAATAACACTTGCACACACATCATGGCTTTAAAATAATAGGTTTTGCTAGAAATCAAGAACTAAAGCATCTCTACAACTTTGAAAAGTCTTTGTATGACTTTCCCCCTCAAACTTTTAGAAAACAATATTGGCTGAATCTGAAATAACACATCATTTTATGTTTTTAAAGTATTTTTCGGCAGACTCAATGTCATCTTGACTCTCCCGAACAACATACAGTTCACTGTAATACAAACTACAATTACAGTTAACCAGACTATATTTAATAGGTTTGCACTATTAACACATTATTATGTATTAGCTTAAACTAATTATTAATTAATTAAGCGCTTTGATATAATACTGTACATACAGTATGCCCGTAGCCGGGTAGGGGGTTCGGGTGGTTCGAAAGACCCACCCCTCACTGGCAAAGGTTCAAAATTTGTCCCACATATAAGCCCATTTGTCCTATTTGGACTGCTATGCCATCATAAATTGTGAAAATAACCCATCAAACAGGCTTTAAGTCCAAACGGAATCCTCTGTTGGCTGTTCCTTCAGTGTGACTTCAGCTAATCAGTTTTGACCAGTGCAAACAATTATTTTCTATGAGTCCATCAAACAGCTGTGCAAGAAATCTGACGTGAAGTCATCTTCACTACTGACCTACTGTATTGTTTTTAAATAGAGAAAATATTGTACAAGTAATTGTATTGTAAAAAAAAAAGTGTGAAGCACCAAAAGCAGCCCATATTAAAATGAATTTAAATATCAATTACACTATTGTTTTTTTTTACAAGAGAGCCTAGAAAAAGTGTGAAGCTTTACAATTTCTTTTAAATTAAAATTATTATTATTATTATTATTATTATTATTATTATTATTATTAATATTATTCATTCATTCCTTTTCTTTTCAGCTTAGTCCCTTTATTAATCTGGGGTCGCCACAGCGGAATGAACCGCCAACTTATCCACCATATGTTTTATGCAGCGGATGCCCTTCCAGCTGCAACACATCTCTGGGAAACATCCATACACACTCATACACTCCGGACAAATTAGCCAACCCAATTCACCTATACCACATGTCTTTGGACTTGTGGGGGAAACCGGGGGAAACTGGAGCACTCGGAGGAAACCCACACAACCACAGGGAGAACATGCAAACTCCACACAGAAATGCCAACTGACCCAGCTGGGATTATTATTATTATTATTATTATTATTATTATTATTATTATTATGTTTTAATTTTTTGTTTATTATTCAAAGTGCCAAATTCTGTCTGAGGAAAGTTAAATGTGCTGGCCAGTTTGTTATTTGAAAATGACAATAGGCTAGTTTTTAATTTAATACTTTAACAGATTCATATTTTTTAATGATGTAATATGATGTAATAAATATGTATTTTTAAGAATAAGTATCTGTTCATATTTCTTTATTCTAAATCTTTAGGAAATATTTTAGGTACATCAACAAGTGTGGTTATGATGACAGCCAAGCTATTCCAGCTAATGTCACTAAAATGTAGTATTTAAATCTCGTAATTAAATAGAAAATGAGGCTAATGACTGCTGCATTTTGAGAAAAAGGAACCACCCCTTTCAGCAGGCTGGCTATGGGCCTGGTTTAATATAGTGTTCAGAAACACTTGTAAAATATATAGTAAATAACTAATATGAAATATAGTCTATAAATTACTATAATATTTTCATAAGTGATTTCATTTTATGAAATCAATTCAGTGCATGTGTTAGCAAGCCAATCCTGCAACTGATTTTTGTAGCGTTTACCAGAAATCACTAAACCTAAAGGTTTTTTTTTTTTTTTTTTTTTTTTAACTATAGGGATCATCTGCTTGCTGGAAGTCACCAGCCATGAAGGCGCTGCTGTATGTGGATATGTACCGTGACATGTAGTCTACAGTGTATATGTTGGATATTATAGCATAACAAAACGTCACGCAGTGCACGTTCACATTCTTTCTTGGAATGACACTTGCGCGCGCCGCACACACCATAGCTTTAATAACACGTTTGTATTTAACCATGAAGTAAAGCGTGACCTTTTATCCATCTTTTTCTAGGCTTCTGCTTGACTCAACTCTCAACCCGAAAGACTCAGTTAAAGCTTTAAGCAGGCGTCTGGTAACGAAACCTCACATCTTTCGTGTTTGCTCAGTCAGATGCTCATTTTCTGCTTTATGTATTTGCTCGTGACTCACCTCGACGTGCTTTGTATCCGCCGAGATGACCTTGCGGCGGCCGGTGAAGAGCTCTGAAGTGCTCCTCGTTAGACGGGAGTGCTGTATGTCGGTCTGCGCGTGTTTTCGGTTGAAAATGATGCCATTACGGCTGTTCGCCAGCTCTCTCTGTCACCCTAACGAAGCCTGGGCCGCTGCGTCGCTCACGCTGGCACCGACAGGTGTGTGTGCGGCTGCTGACTGAAGACTCTCGGCTCGCTGCGGGGCCCGCATCTTTCTTCACACTCAGCGTGTGAACACCCATGTGTCACATTCTCCTCTAAACAAGGTAAGAATGTAGATAAGTTATGGCGGCGATGTTTCAGTTTACTGTGTGGATTTAGGCATGTTTTCCAACTTCGTATACTTGGAGGCTTGTCATGTTCTGTTGTGTTTTAAAACTGGATGCAACTTTTAGTTTACAACTCGACACACACTGAGTTTATTTGCAGTTTGACAAGAATCAACTCTACAAAAAAGTGCTTATCAGACACACAGATGTATAAAATACGCGAAGTAATGAACGCCTCGGTTGTTCACCGCGGTAAAGTTAGTTTGACGTTTGATATTCATTAGACATTCGGTTTCAAACCAATGAAATTAGCTACACCCCTTGTGTTTAGGTCCAGTGACTCAAAGTTTTAAGGACTACATGTGATGTGCAAATAACTGCAACACGTTTAAATGCAGTGGTGGAAAGAGTACTGAAAAATCATACTCAAGTACTGTAAAAGTACCAGTACTTGTCTAAATATGTAGTGCCGGTAGAGTAAAAGTATCTGTAGTACTAAAAGTATGAGTAAAAAGTAGACCTTTTAAAAGTACTCAAGAGTAGTGAGTATTACATTTGTAGAAAAGTTGTTGCGTTTACAGAATGTTGCACATCCCTGCACAAACAACATGTGGTGTATTCTTCCTATTTTCGTTCGTTCCTACCAACCTTCCTTTAATTATTTGTTTGTTCTCTCCTTCCTTCATTCATTCGTTTGTTCCCTCCTTCCTTCAGTCACTTTTTCGTTCATTCATATTTTTGTTCCTTCCAACATTAGGTCCTTTTGTTCATTCATTCGTTTGTTCGTTCCTTCCTTCCTTAGTTTGTTCAGTCCTTCATTGAATTCTTCCTTTATTCGTTTGGTCCTTCCTTCTTTCCTCCCTTCATTTGTTGACTCATTCATTCTTTCATATTTACGTTCCTTCCTTTATTAGGTCCTTTGTTCATTCGTTTGTTCGTTCGTTCCTTTTTCCTTCCTTAGTTTGTTCAGTCCTTCCTTCATTTACTGTATTTGGTTCTTCGATCCCTCCTTTTTATTTGGCCCTTCCTTCCATTTTTCATTCATTCCATTTAGTGATTGTTTAAGGCTGTTTGGTGTTTTCAGTCATCATACAGGCAACATGCATAATTTTCAGTGACATGCAGTCTATAAAAAGTCTCTGGATCATTGCGTGTAAAGATTTTGGACACCTTATTGGACATTTTTAATGTTTCCAAAAGGTTTGCGCCCATGTCTTAAGGTTGTTCAGTATGATGCGATTTACTTTCTATGTGTGATTTAATTGGACAGAAATCACAGGACTGATTTTTCTACTTTAGACAATGACCATAGACAAAAAAGAAATAAAGTAGTGAAAAATTATTTGAAAATAGATATTTACAGTAAAATGGCCATGTGAAGGTTAAATGTTCTCACACTGTTATGATTTGTATATATATATTTTTTCTTTCTTTTTTCTTTTTTTTTTAAAAGGTTTTTTTATGATCCGGAGCACACAGTGTCCATTTCTTGCCTATACCTCTCCTTCCTCCCCCACCCCTCCTTCATCTGATCACAGTACAGTACATGTTTCCACAGTGGGATGGTCTGTACCAGATGCCTCAGACAGCACTTCTGGACACTGTAAACATAGGGCTTCCTTTTGGCACAGTACAGTTTTCACTGGCATTTGTGGATGTAACTAGGTATTGCGGTACTCGACAAAGGTTTGTCAGAGTAGTCCTGAGCCCATGTAGTGTTATTGCTTATAGATGAATGAGGATTCTTGATGCAGTGCTGCCTGAGGGATTTGAGATCATGATTGTTCAGGCTTGTGCCCTTGTCCTTTATACACTGAAAGACTGCAGATCTGAATGACAGTACAGGATGTATAATTACAAATGAAATGAAGTTGACCAGATAAAACATGAAATATTTTGTGTTCATATTGTCTACAATGAAATACAAGTAAATTTGGAAATCACTACTTTCTTTTTTTATTCGCGATTTCCGTACTGTCCCATCTTTTTTTGATGTAAGGGTGTAATTTTAAATGCATACATTTGCTATGTTTGATTTTTATGGAAAACTCAGTGAGGCCAGTTAGTACCAATGATGTAATCAAATTTTGTACAGATTTAGTTCCAAACCCAATGTCAATGCACATTTGCTTCAACATTTATGACCCTAAATTGTAAAATTTCATAAAATTTGTTAAAATTTCAAATCGTTTTGCCAATATTTTAATCAGTGAGTGTCATTTAAAAAAACACGTACTATAACCCAACAGGATGGATAAACTTCATGAAAACTGTTGTTACTTTGTGACCACAGAGCGCTTCAGGTAAGTGAAAGTGAGTTTATAAGACTTTGTTAAAGCGCATCGAATTTCAAACGAAAATGAAGACCTTGTTGAAGGACTCTCTGTGTCTGTCTGCTAACTTCCTAATCCAATTTACTGTGACATTTGTGATACTGGCTCTCTGTTGTGCTGTACGTGTATTAAAATGCTGCTGTCTGACTGCAGGTACTTCATGATTAGACTACGGTGAATAAGATTGAAGTCGAAAATAAAACCGAGTCCCGGCGGAACCAATCGTGTACGTTTTATTATTTTTTTCTTCCAGCTGACCGTTTGAGTTGATTCGACTAGTCCCCTTGAGGTAAAAGGCCCGTCTGACGGCATTCGAGTCTGTCAGATGCCTGTCTGTAATTTGTGATTACAGCACAAGCGAAGGGGGTGCCAGAGATTAATTCAATCCAACCCACGAATCTGATTGCTTGCATTTGCATATTAATGAGAAAATTTCTAGAATGTTTTTTCCCCCCTCCAATGTCCCCTCTTTAACTTCGGCAGGTGCTGAGGCAGAAGACTGATTTTAAAAAATGAGAGGAAAAAGATGTGATATTTACAACACTTGCGTCTGGCGATCTGAGGTCAGTGTCTGCTTGCGCATGGATTTGCATAAATCTGCATGCTGATTGAGTGGCCGATTCCTGTTGGATTCCTGTCTTCATTTAGTCTCTTTTAAGAATGAGAGCGGCTGGGAGAGAGAAGGCGAGAGCTCTGGGGGGGCTGCGTGGAGCCCCTCCTGAGCAGATACACATGTAATTGTGCGTTCAAATGGGTGTAAATAAAAGCAAAGCTGAGAGGTAAATACAGACTCTCTCTCTAATATGCCATCTGCTGTCTGTGGGAGCTTGCTGATGAATCGGGACTGTGATGGCAGTGCAGGAATGTTGCCGGTGGTCCTCTTTCTGTTCCCTCTCTCTTTTTCCCCTACACACGTTCCCTCTTTTTACATTTAAAGGGGACGACCGGAGAGTTGTAGCACATTCACTCTCTTGCAAAAGCTTGGAAGCTTCCTTACAGCCTAAACAGAAAATTAACTTCTATAGCACCAAACTAACTTATTTTAAAAGTGACCAACTTTGACTGTTCTACATAGACAATGACAGAAGAGTATATTTAGAGAGACTTGGTTGCCATTTAATGCCATTTACATTTATGTATTTGACAGTAGGCATGGGACGATAACCGTTTTCAAGGTATACCGTGGTTTGGAAAAGTCAAGGTTTTCAAACCGCCAAAATTTTCTGCTATACCGTTCCTAAGGTGTGAGTAAGATTTTTTATCTACTTTTTTTGTTTGTTTTTTAGGTGTAAATTGTAAAGAAATCTGTGGGTTTTTTAACAAATGAAGACAACAGAAGTCAATGATTCACTTTAAATATGTAGCCTGACGTGTTTACTGCCCCAAAATACTTTAAATGTTTCTCAAAATAAAAGATATCATGTTCAAAGGGGAAAAAAAAATTGTTTTTAAGCAGACATTAAAAAAGAATATATTTTAGAGCACTAAAACACAATACCGTCATACCGTGAAACCGTGATATTTTTATCCAAGTTTATCATACCGTCAGAATCTTATACCGGCCCATGCTTATTTGACAGACACTTTTATCTAAAGCATCTTAAATTTAATTGATGGTAGACTTTTTTTAAATTTGTCATTTTACTGGGAATTGAACCCACAACCTTGGTGTTGCTAATGTCTGACTCTGCTACTTAAACTACAGGAAGATCAATTAAGGATACGGTTAAGGATACACAAATTAAGGATACACAAACTTATGGCCAAAACTAAGAATTTTGGATGCACTTGAAAAAAAAAAAAACAGAAGACGCTTTAAATTATTTAGTAAAATAATAATAAATATTACAGAGTAATTTTTTGCTAGACTTTAACTAAAGAAGCAAAAAAGAAAAAGAAACAGAAGCCAATAAAGCAACCACATTTTACCACAAGTAAACCAAACAAACAAGCTTATCTTTTAATATATTCATGACGTCGTTTGGGTTTTACGTTGATGCCTTATAAAAAACAGTTTAAAATTTTTTACCAAATTTTGCAATTTCTAATCGATAATAATAACTACTGCATAGTAGACCCACAACATATTTTCAGCTCTGTCACTCAGTGACACTCGAATACCCTGCTAGAGAAGTCTAGTGGCTTGGAATGACCTTTTACAGTTGTTTTCTTGTGTTTACTTATATAAATATAGCCACATTTGAATGGTGTCCCATTTCTTATGGGTAAATGTAAAGCCCTTTCCTTTTCCAAGGGCAAGGGGTTAAAAAAAAAAACTGAATTAGGATTGTAATTAATATATAAACTGGCCATTTACAGTAACGTTCCAGTATGGTAATGGACATTAACAGTGATTTAAGCTCAATTGGTTAAACTGATCTCCTTGATCTGGCATTTAATACATCAATTCCCTAAATCTAAATGTCTCATATGATCTGGTCATGCAGTGTTTTATACTCCAGCAGGTGTTTTTTTTTTTTAAATGACCAGACACGCATTCAACAGCCATGTGACACTTTTCCGCTTGTGTCTTGTCATTCGGCTCTCGCCTCTGCTGTGTGTTATGACTTTAAACGGCCGCGTCTCATGGGCCGTTGCCTTGTGGCTGTGCTCGCTTGCCACGCTGTTTTACGAGCGCCAATGTCAGGCCGTTAAGCGGGCACGCTCTTTTGTAAAGGTTGTCTGCCTCTTAAATGCTGTCGACTTTATTGATGTGCCTCTCTCCTCTTTTTTCCCCTTTCTCTCTCTCACTCTCTCTCTCTCTTACTCCAGAAATATGCTGGATGGCCCTGGTTTAAATTCAATTCCTCAACATGAGCCGTTTATTAAGGAGTGAGGGCAGGCTGAGAATGGAGACAGAGGCGGGGTGAGATGATAAAGCAAATTAATGTCCTCCTTTCACCACTAAACACACACACACACACACACACACAGCGATGCTATTTAGCGAGAGTCAGCGGTTGTAAACAGGACTAGCGGTGAGAGTGGGAACACAAATCACTGCGTATGACTGTCTGCACGCACTGGCCAAAAACACTGGCGAGGACATGGAGTGAAACGGGCTGTCAATCTTCCCTGCCGAGCGGGGAATTACAGCGCTGCCCTCTCCACTGCTTAACCTTGTGCTGTTGGGCTTATCAGGGAGAAATGCCGTCACGCTACTGACACTGAGACAAATAACACATCACTGATTGCTAACCATAAAATATCTCATCAATTATGCTAACAACAACGTGACAAGGCTGAAAAAGGCTGTTACTTTAGGTCCTGTAATGCATAATGTTATGGTTTGTTTTGCAGGTTCTATGGTGATGGGCTTACAAAGGGCACTTCATTCAGCATTCCAGGTATTCCTCATTCAGCATTCCACACTTTTGTACCGTACACTCTTAAAAAAAAAGGTTCCTTGAGGTTCTATATAGAACCCCGGGGTTCTATACTTGGGCAGTAGAACCTTTTACCCAAAAAATGGTTCTATTTAGAACCCTTTGAGTGCAAAGAACCTTTTTGATTAAAATGGTTCTATAATGTGGGATTTATAACATAATTATATAGTAAAGATTACAAATAATAATAAGCTATAACACAGAGAGACAAAGCTTTTTGAGTCAAAACCTAATAAAATGACTGCTATGGTCAAAAACCTAATCAATGTATGATGGGATTTTTGTTTCACGCAGGTTTGTACATTACCATATAACTAATATTTATATATGCTTAATATTTAACATTTTTGACGAATTATTTTGTGAAATTAATTAAATAACCAGTTTATTCAGACTGTACAGTGTGTTGTTATGGTTTAATAAATTATTTTAAACTAAAAATCATGAAAAAGCCCTCTGGTGACGTCATTCATTTGTGGACTGGTGATGAAGAGCCTCGAGAGAGAGTGACGGTTAATTTTTGAAAAGGAGAACTCCGCTTTTGCAGCTGCATCAGTCAGGTACGTTATTACTCTTTTAAAACTATAATAATGAAATATTTTGTATTACGGGGTAATGTTTCTCTTCCCTTGTGTTATATGGTGACAGACTGAATAAGGTGTAACGTTAATATGGATTAATACTGTGCTTGTAAGTTTCTGATGGTCTCTGTCGACAGCCTTCGCTTCAGAAATCTGTGTCAAGCTGACTTTGCTCTGCTTTTTGTTCGAAATAAGTTACAGTTTCGCTTTATTTGTTTGTCAGTATTAATTAAAATATCAATAACAATAAAACAGGTGCGTTATTCGATGGCGGGCATTGAGAGGCAGCGTGAAGCGCGTGCACGCTCTTTTAATGGTAACTTCTTATGAGCCGATTTCCGCTTTCGTGCAGTTTTTATCTCCAACCTTGAACAAACAAGTACTCCCAGCTTGTTCGTGTGTGAGTTTAGCCGAGTTTAACTCGGGCTAAACTCTGTAAAGTAGTGTACACGCCGGCTAGTCTGCATTAAAACCGCAAGGGAGCATGTCGCGCTCGTGCCCCGCCCGAGTCTATGCACGCGCCCGCCCGCCCGAGTCTATGCACGCGCTATTGTGATGATTGCTAAGTGTATTATTGAAACCTTTTAAAGCCAAAACATATTTTAATAATCCATAGATTAAAGATCAGGTGTTATTTATGAAGGACATACAAACATGCAGGCTAAATGTATTGTGAAATGTTGAACCTTGTTAAATATAGGCTACATATATGTATATATTGTGCTAAATAGGTTTAAAATTCATATTTTAATGTATATCTTTCTTTTCTTCAAACAGCCTGGAAACTGAACTGCATCGTAAATCTTGTGCTCGGTATGTATTATTGCTTTTAATTCTAAACAAACTGTATTAAGTATTATGAAATGAATATTATAAAAGACTTTAACATTGTATTGTAACCTGGGCTGCAGGACACAAGTAGCTTTGAAGAGGAAGGATCCCAGCTTAAAGAAGGACATGCGTTACATCCATAATTATGACACAATTGTCATCAACAAGGACACCTGGTAAATATTGTATTTTATAACATGCATATGTCAGACTTGGTTGTTGTGTACTGAAATAATATATTTATCACAAAAATGTTCCATTACTTATTGCTGCTGTTTGTACAGTGAGAATATTAAGGTCATTGCTTATTAAAAAGTCCTGCAAAGAAAATATGTTTTAAAAGAAAGTGTAAATTTGCCTACAGGATACCTTGTTGGAATGTCTGCAAAACAAATTTAAAAATGAAAGGATTTCAGTGGTGAGCTCATCAATCATCTCGCAAAATGAAACAAATTAATGGGATGAAAAGGAAGTGAACTGTACTCTGAGGAACTTAACACAAGGTAAGTTCAGTTCAATACATTTTATGCCAAAGGTAGATTAATTCTGTATTATAAATTCATATTTACACACTCTAAAATGCTGTCTTCCTACCTCAGACTGTGATGGACCTGGAATGCGACACCAGATACTCATAAGTCAAGAACCGAATGAAACACCCTTTTCCAGAGTACAGATTATGGAGGGGTTAGCAGAACTAATGGAGCAGTTTCTTCTTCTTGGAGTGCCACAGCTTGTGAGTAAACACTGTTACATTGTGTGCCAAATAGTTTTGCGTCCATGATGACTTTAAGAAACTTGTATTGCTGAAAATATGTCATTTGTAAACTTACACATGAAGTAAACAAAATGTTTTTTTGCATTTAGGATGCTGCATAGAAAACTTGGTAAAGAACACAGAAACATCTTTAAAAGAAATGGCCCAAAAAGGGACGGAAAGAAGGAAGTGCTCCATGACAGTCTCATTGGACCAGCAGAGGAAACCGCAGAAGGTAACTACACACTATACTACATACTATTTGCCCCAAACACACACACACACACTCACACACACTTTAATTGTATTGATTATAACTGTAATTCTATTTGATGAAATGTTAATTGGTTAAAAGTACTCAACATTAAAATATTGTTTTACAGAAATCCAAAGGTCCTACACCAACCAGGATTCAGCAGCTCTCCTGATTCCACCAAGGCTTGAAGTGTCAGTATTACAATGGACAACACCCACTCGCTATCCTTCAACTTCCTCATTTATCAGAGGCACCACAGAGGAGTGAATCACCAACTAATCTGCCCTTTCCAGCCACAACCCAGCACTTGGAAACACCCATATACTCTCTCATACAGTAGATCTACACACATTCACTCACTATGGCCAATTCACCTATACCGTACACATGCTTTTGGACTGTGGGGTCAACAGGAGCACCCAGAGGAAACCCACATGAACACTGGGAGAACTTGCAAACTCCACACAGAAATGACAACTGGCCCAGTCGGGACTCGAACCAGTGACCTGCTTGCTGTGAGGTGACAGTTCTAACCAGTGAGCCACTGTGCCACCCATGGACATAACTATTTACCTTATAAGAGAGGCTGACAGACATGGACATGCTACAGGTTGTGGAATGGCTGTTTGCAGTGTTTTGTCTAATCATTCTGCAATGTTTTAGTGATGTTTCTTATTAAATTATGTATAAAAATGGATGTTGTGATGACCAATACATGCAGGTACCATCCACTTTTTGAAATTGTAGTGTTATTTAATAGATGTTTTGATTGTTTGTGTATTGTTTCCATCTGCATTGTGATATATTTCTCTTCCGTTTAGAGATGTGTGAAAGTTAAGCTCTGTATTTGTTCAAACAGTAAAAAAGCTTAGAAAAGTGAAGTCATTACAATTACAGTGTTGAATGCCATTAAACTGTTAAGGTAGATCTGCTGTCCAATGCAAAGTATGCAGAGGTGCAATTTTAAATATTTAAAAAAATATTTTGTATAATGAATTGAATAAATTTAAACAATTTGAATTGTCTGGATTGGTTTTATTTTTTATTTATTAATAAGTAACAATAATTCAATAATAAATAAAAAGAACCCTTAAATGGTTCTAAATAGAACCATCTAACTTGAATTCAAAGAACCATTTGGGGTTCTATTTAATGAACCCTTAAAATGGTTCTATATAGAACCTTTTTGGGGTTCCATATATGAAGCGCTCCATAGAACCGTTTTTGGTTCTATATAGAACCGTTTGTTTTAAGAGTGTATAGTTGGATATTAGTACCTTTAGGTTACACTTTTGTACCGCATAGTTGGATATTAGTACCTTTAGGTTACACTTTTGTACCGTATAGTTGGATATTAGTAACTTTAGGTTACACTTTAGTACCGTATAGTTGGATATTAGTAACTTTAGGTTACACCTTTGTACC
>CAIGQQ010004433.1:14041656-14056857 GCA_903798035.1 Danio albolineatus
AGGTTACACTTTAGTACCGTATAGTTGGATATTAGTAACTTTAGGTTCCACTTTTCTACCATATAGTTGGATATTAGTAACTTTAGGTTAGGCTTTTGTACCGTGCAGGTGGATATTAGTAACTTTAGGTTACGCTTTTGTACCGTGCAGGTGGATATTAGTAACTGTAGGTTACATTTTTGTACTGTACATGTGGATATTAGTAACTTTAGGTTGCACTTTTGTACTGTACAGATGGATATTAATAACTTTATTTTACACATTTGTACTGTACTGATGGATACTAGTAACTTTAGGTTACACTTTTTTGTCTTTAAGGTACTGTAAGGTTCACATTTGTACTTTTTAAGTATTAAAATGTACCTTTAATGACTTGTTAAGAACAATAATTTACCTTTTGAAAAGGTACAATCCCAGTCACAGTTGTTGTACTTTTATTTCTTGGAGTGTTTAAAAAAAGTCTTTTAGAAAAAAAAAATAGAATACAAATTACCAGCTAAACTATGTATACACTGATTTTACGAATATTTTTTTAAATAAGCATAGTATATAATAAAATTTATATTTATATTATAAATATATAAAAGGATAATGCACTAAGTCTTGGCTTTAGCCTAAACCAGGACATGAATTAGTTGAATTAAATTAGAGTTTTAAGCAGATTTTATAAAAATGCCTTAGAAAAACACATTACTGGTGTGCATCTTATAATGGTGCTGATGTATTATAACGTCTGTCATTGCAAGGCTAGGACTAGCCTTAAGCCACGTCTCTGAAACCAAGGGAAAGACAAATAACAATAATATCACTGAATGCTATGGAATGACAAATAATATCAATGAATGCTAACTATAAAAAAATATGCTAAAAACCATGCAAAGAGGCTCAAAGAGGATATTGCTTTTAGTCTTGTAATATAAATGGGGTCACAATTTACAGTATACTATTCCTGCTAATGTGATTATAAACCTGATTTTTGTACATAAAAATCATATTTACTGTTTGATGTCTTAAATGACCAGAATAATGCCACTTTTTCACTAGTTTAATTATAAACTTAATAGAAAATGTAGAATTCTAGAGTGAAATGTAAAAGCGGTCTGAGACATTTGGACCCTTTTCTGTTACAGCATTGCAAATGATCAATGTACACTAACACCAACGTTTTAATCACTTTACATATTTGATGATCATATAATGCAAACAACCAAGCTGGCAGTGAATCACAGTGTCAGCTTTAGGCTTTTTGGCTGTTAGCGCTTGCGTGTGTTTGCCTTATTTTCTTCCCTGCCAACAATTTAGGCAGATTTATGTTTATGATTGTGGGGGGAGTTGATTCAGACTGGGGAAAAAAGAAATAAAAAACAGCTACATGCACAACAAGAGATGAAAACATGATTTATTAACATCACTCCATGACTCACTGCACCCCCTCTTCTACTCACAGTTTTTCATCCAAGTAGCTTAATAACTGCTAATATAATAATAACAGCAGGAGGGATGCAGGGGTTTCTGCTGTGACAGACAGCTTATGTGTGCGTTGAAGGCTGTTTTTATGTGTATTTATGGAGTGGTACTTCTATGTTCGTAAGATCTGCCATTAGCATTAGCTGTTTACGGGGACTGTGTGTTGGAGTTGATGGAAATTGTTACTTCACAACAATCCCTATATTTAGTTAGTTAGGTCCCACTTTATTTAAAGAGGTGATCCAATGTGTATTTTTTAAAGCTTGATTGTGTTTATGGGGTGCAAAGCAATGTATGCTCATGATTCATTTGTGAAAAAGCACCTTATTTTCTCATATATCTTACTTTAATTATATACTGCTACTCAGCTAACATGAAAACGACTGTCATATTTCCTAGTTCCTCCAAAAGCCCACTCTCAAGAGGCTCTGATTGGTCAGCTAACATAATTTGCTGAGATTCGCGGATCGACTCAATGTCATCAGGAAGCATCCTGCTATAATATTACAGCACATATGGCCATGCCCCTTCGCTGCGCGGGGTGTGTGCTTGTAACCTGGGGGGTTTATGACATCAGGATGTATTTTTTTTTGTAGTCCACAAACTTCTTTCGCTGTAGGCTTTGCTAAGCTAGCTCTGTAATAGCCAATGTCTCGCTTTGCATTGAACTTTGTGTGTATTACATTCAGAGATGTTGTTTATGTTCACATAGCTACATCACACATCAACTAAAGTTTAAAATATGATAATGTAGTGGACCACCCCTTTAATGTACAATTATTACTATCAACAAACTATTATCTTTGTTTTGTTGCTCACTAATAGTTATTAGGGTAGTAGCTGGGTTTAGGTATTTGGTAGGATTGGGTTAGTGAGAATTGGTACCTCAAAAAAATGATATTCGTAAGTTAAAGGAGCACTCCACCTTTTTAATCATGAATAGACGTGCAAACACTGGAAAGTTAAACGTTAATGTGTGTGTGCATAGCGAATTTTGTAATGGCGTTTGTGTGTGGCTCTTTCATAGTTGCAGGAAGGCTGAATAAACTCCACAACAAATACCTAAAATAACTATTCAGAAACTTCCTGGTTCAGTCTTAAGGCTCGTACACACCGGGACGCTTTTCGCTTGCGTTTATCGTCGGCGTTTTTCGAGACATTTTTCAGCATTCAAGCCCAAGCGATTTTTCTCTGGCGTCGAGCAGAAGAGCATGCAAAATCACTCCTTGTCGTTAGATGGCGCACAGGGTGGCGCCAAGCTTCTGACACCCGCTTGTTACACAGAAGAAGAAAAGAGGAAGTTTACATGCTTGTTGTTGCGATCGGCAAAGCATGGATTGTTCAAGTAGCAGCTCTAGCGATGAAGAAACGATTATTGTTCACCAGTGCAGTAAGCAGCTCCACGTTCATATCGCCTCTGGGCATCTGCGCTCGCATTGACAGTTTAGCGCTTGAGCGCCTTCAAGGGGTGTTTACTGTAACTTCAGCGGCTCCGTACACATGAACAAAAGTGGGAATCTGATTGGTGGAGAAAGTTTTGACGCGGGGCTTCAAAAAAAACAAAAAAAACAAAACGAGCATGAGACGTTTCTTTAAAAATGAAGCTTTTACGCCTGGCGTTTTGCACGTTGGTGTGCACAATCACATCGACGCCCTTTATTTAGTCATGAGCCGCCAAACGTCGACCGAAAACACGAGCAAAAACGTCTCTGTGTGCACGGGCCTTTACTGTGGTATTTTTGACTCAAACTCTTTGCTTCATTCTTGTCTTGGTTGCTGTTTGTCTGTCTGTCATTGTGCTGTGTTTATCTAATGTGGTGCAGGAGAAGCAGACAAGTCACCAGCTCCTTTGCATTTAAAGGGAGAGGCGCAAAGCAGCTACAGTCTCCTCTGACCCCCAAATTGACATTTTCAAAAGGGAAAAATATATGATCTGATGGGTATTTTGAGAGAATTTTATCAGTCGTCAGTGTGTGTTGACAACAAATTGCCTGTTCAGTTCTAAATAAATGGAAGAATATGATTCTTCAGTGCAGTGACAATGAGTATAAAGAGTAACACATTACCTTCAAGTTAAAATATTTTGCCCAGTTGATTTAGGTTGACTCAATAATAATAGTCAAGTTAACTTATACAAGTTATTACCTGGAATTCTCAACAAAAAATAAATTAATTAATTAATAAATTAATCAACTTAAATGGGAAGTTATTTTAACAAGATGCAGAGGGTTAACAGTTGTTTAAATTTATTTAACATATTGTCTTTACAGTGAACATCCTGATAAGTTTTGTTAATATCAACTTCCCTATGGAGAATTTTGAATTTTTTTGGAACCTTCTGGAAATGGAGTATTGCAACAACTAAGTTAAAATCCGTCTGTCTGTATAACATACAAAGGGGTTTGTTATGTCGTTAATATTTCCAGCCTGATCTCAGAAACTTAACTATTTTTCATTTTGTCAGTTTAGTGGCTAATTTGTCCAAATTCAGTTCAGTCAAACAAAAATGTAGGACTTTTAAAAGAATGTTTGGCGCCCAACAAAACCCCACCATCATTAAGGAGTGAGCAAATTGTACAAATGAGATTTTATGAGCTCATACAAATTCATATACCAAATCAAAAAGTTACAAATTGCAGTGGGTATTTCAATAGCATATTCTAACCACATCTTTAATTTGTTGCTTTTGCACTTTTCCATCTGTCTATGTCTCTTTTTCACCGTCTGACTTGGAATCATGTAGAGTAAGAAGCAGACAAGAGGTGGAGGTATATAAGCTGTGGAGCTGAAGGCTGATCTGAGAGCAGCTGTTAGCCAGTGGAGCTCCTTCTCTCTTCTTTCATAGACGTATTGATTGCTGTCTGCACAACATCACTGCTCATTCATTTATCTTCTCATAAATGAATTGCCTCCTTTTGTTGATTCATTTTGTGATCTCTTCCTGTCTCAGTAAATCCCTCGTTTCCTGAATATGCTCGTTTCTTCTACAGTCCTGCAATAATCACTCCATGTTCAATTCAGAGGGCTAGAATAAGGTCAGATAAATCTCATGAATAGATATTTCACAATATTTCTGTCTGTGAGCAGTGATACATAGCGACTGATCCCATAGTGGATTTGTTTGTCATACTTGTTGATAATAGAGAGAGTTTTTGCTATTTAATGTTAATACGTTTTAAGTCTTTCTTTTTTGATTAATGCTTTTGTGTCATCTGGGCCTTTTTCTTTTAAATAATGTTGGCTGAGTTTAGCCAAAAAGGTATGTTATATTTCACACTCATTACCTTTATTAAATATAATTTACACAGAATTAAAAAGTACAAAATAAAACCTGCCCATTGAAACTCCTTAAATAGCTCTGTTTAATCCCATTTAAGCGTAAAATCCTGTATTCTGTGTCAGAAAGCTTTCATTCTGTTGGCAAGGTTTATTATTTAAAAACATGTTCTGGCCTTTTGAGCAAATACTCACTTTTATTCTGTTTTCTGCTTTTGAGCACCACAGGCCTTTTGAACTGAATTGAAGAAATTATAAATGTGTGCTGATCTTGGAGTGTAGTTTGTATGTAGGTATGAGACATAAGCTGCGTCCCAAATGACACACTATACACTATGCACTTATGCACTATGTACTTATGCACTTCCACACTCAACAGTATAGTATATGTATGTAGTGCTGTCCCAAATGGAGCACTAATGCCTTTTTTACTAAGCGGAAGTTCAAACAGTTTCCCTGATGACGTTTGACGGTTGCTAAATTAGAGAAATAAATGACCAAAATTCCTAATAATACCTGGCATGAGTATAACCGCATTCACCATCAGGAGGCGCTATAATCACTCTCGTGGGAGAAATTTGCTTTTACAGTCCAAAATAAATAAAGTTATCCAACATGTGCGCCCGATAGCTCCGCCTCTTCTGCTACATGGCGGAAGCTCCGGTCGTTGAGTGCGTGAAGTGTCCATCATTACACACTTCATATTACCGGTGGAATGAGTGCATCATCCGGGTAACCAAAGTGCACTTATTATTTTTACAGTTTTCAGTGTGAACGCACTTAATACACTATTTATACTACAAAATGGCGTAGAAAAGTGCACAAGTATGCCATTTGGGGCGCAGCTATACACTTTATTAGGTACACCTGTTCAACTGCTTGCTTACGCAAATTTCTAATCGGCCAATTACATGGCAGCAACTGCATTTAGGCATGTAGACATGAACAAGACTATCTGCTGCAGCTCAAACTTAGCATCAGAATAGAGAATAAAAGTGATTTAAGTGACTTTGAACGTGGCATGGTTGTTGGTGCCAGACGGGCTGGTCTGAGTGTATCAGAAACTGCTGATATACTCGGATTTTCAGGCACAACCATCTATAGGGCTTACAGAAGATGGTTCTAAAAAGAGAAAGTATATCTAGTGTGTGGCAGTTCTGTGGGCGCAAATGCCTTGTTGATGCTAGATGTCAGAGGACAATGGCCATTGTAAATGTAAATGGCCATTTTCTTGGCAAACTTTGGGCCTATTAGTACCAATTGAGTATTGTGTCAATGCCACACCCTACCTGAGTATTGTTGCTGACCATGTCCATCCCTTTATGTACCCATCTTATTACGGCTACTTCCAGCAGGATGATGTTAGAATCTCAGACTGGTTTCTTGAACATGACAATGAGTTCACTGTACTCAAATGGCCTCCACACTCACCAGACCTCAATCCAATAGAGCACCTTTGGCATGTGATGGAATGGAAATTCGCTTCATGGATGTGCAGCCCATAAATCTGCATTAACTGCGTGATGCTATCATGTCAATATGGAACGGATATTTGCAGTACCTTGTTGAATCTATGCCACAAAGGATTAAGGCAATTCTGAAGGCAAAAGGGAGTCCAACCCGGCACTAGTAAGGTGTACCTAACAAAGTGGCCGGTCAGTGTATTTTACACAATGTTTGTTATTTCTAATTATTTAATTATACTGTTCTACAACAATCCCAAAATTAATCTGCTTATTTAGTACAAGAAAAATATATAATTTCACTAAACAAAACCAAAAGTGCAAGCTGTCATCTAAAGGGTTAGTAAGTAATGTATGTAATATTTTATAAAATAAATTATCAGGATGTGAAAGACTGAAAAAACAAACATGTTTTGACTTTAACACTACTTGTGCAATATAAAATGCATTTTTCAGACTTTACTTTTACCAAGTTTTATTATTAATTATTTTGTTGAGGGAGACAATAAATTTGTCCAAAATTGCCAAATTTTAACATTTTAGACTGGATTTCAGAAAATGGTTTTCCCTCAACTGTACACCTAATGTATAATGTAGGCAACAAATGAAAGGAATGAAGATATTCACTTAGAAATTTGACATCCTACACTCTCAGAAATAGCCTACTGGCACAAAAGTTGTCACTGAGACATTTTTATTTTTTTTAACCAATACGGACAAAATGTGTACCTTTAAAAAAAACAAAAAACAAAAAAAAAAACACTGTCTGTAATTTTAGTTCCTCAGAGTGTATATAGGGCAGACACGATTAATATAAGACAATGTAAAACTGTTGCATTCAAGCAACATCAGACAAGAAATATTTCCCTGCAGTATTGTAATTATATTGAGTTTTTATTTTGAATGTCATCTCCGCGAAAGTGCGTCCCGCTGTAATTTGTGGTTGTTTTGTGTCTTCTACAGTGTGTGTGAGGGATAAAGAGGAGGGGTTGCAGGACAGAGTCAGCCAGATGACTTATGCATGCAAACGCTGCTTTTCATTTGCGCAGGGATTTACAGAGACACGTTCTGGGAAGTAATATTCCGGTGAAGTGGCCGCTCTGTTTTTCGTCCTGAGTTAACTGGCCTATACATCTCCATTCCTCTATTCCTCCATCTATCTCTACATCGCTCCATTTTTTATTTCCCCCTTGTTTCAAACTCAATTTTCCCCTCCAAAACTCGCTCGTCAGCATATGCGCTCTGAGTCTTTAAAATGTACCGCACCCTCTCCAATTACACACACACAAACACACACACACACTGTGCCAGCCTCTCCATCTGAATTTTATTTACTCATTGCTTCCCAGTTACATTGCATGCATGTCTTTCTCTGTCTGTCTGTTGCATCTTGTCCCATTTGCCATCTCTGTTTTCACCTCCTGCTCCTCCTATATCCATATATAACGTGATGTCATTAGTATTCATAGGTATTTGTATGTAAAGTAGTTCTAGCAATCGTTCATTTTGGCGTGTTTGGACAGACACTGAAACAGATTGGCAGCATCTAAAATGCAAACCTTTTCACGCATGAACAGCTTTGGAGACGTACATGTTTACAAAATCTTTTGAGGTTCAGACAACATTGTACTTGTGAAATCAATAGGTTAATTGATTTGGGTGTACATAGCATTAATTATTTAGTGATTCAGTGATTAACGGCATTACATAATATTTTAGTAATATTTGAAGTTGATAATTCAGATACATATGAAATTATAGTTAAATATATGTGACCCTGGACCACAAAACCAGTCATAAGTGTCAGTTTTTGGAATAGATAGGCTTTACACTGATGTATGGTTTATCAGGAGAATACACTATTTAATTTTTTTTTTTTTCACAAATTACTGTCAAATTGTCACAAATTACTATTCATACATTCATTAATTTTTTTTTTCGGCTTATATGGGTTGCAGCTGGAAGGGCATTCACTGTGTGAAACATATGCTGGATAAGTTGGCGGTTCATTCTGCTGTGATGACCCCAGATTAATAAAGGGACTAGGCCGAAACGAAAATGAAAGTTATTTTACACTTTATATTGTGGATAGTTCCTGTGGATTTACCATGTAACTACACTGTTATTAAAGTGTTGCATAGAAGATATTTCTACAAGTTACACTGTGATTTGTGACCGGTTTACACTTTATATTGTGTGGACAGTTCCTGTGGATTTACCATGTAATTACACTGGTATCACAAGGTGAAACCTTCTAATGCAGCATTAGTTCTGCCATACAGTGTTCACAAGTACATGATCTGCAAGGTGTGGAAGTGGGAAAACATCTGCAAGTACATATTGTTGTTACAAAATGCACTTACATAATTCTTGTTACAGATGTGTACTTTCCTAGTGTTGTTACCAATGTCCTGTTACACATTTGTACTTACAAATACTATTCAGTGGGTTGTTACATGAGTGTAGTTACACCAGTGTTACACAAGTAAATACTATGTACCAGTGTGTACATACACTGTAGTTAAATACTACTTACACATCTAGTTACCATGTAAGTTCACAGGCATAAGCGACACTTAATATAAAGTGGGATCTAAATTTGAAAATTACCTTCAAAGTTAATCTAATTAACCTTGTTTAATTAAGATCTTAGCAATGCACATTACTTAACTGCTTACTCCCAGGGACGTTTATGACGAAGTTGATATTTAGCCACACCATGTTGGTTTTTCGTAACATCTAATTTTTACAGGGTGGGTCGTTAGCCTAACGCTCAACCTCCAACCTGGAGGACCAGGACATACACACATACACTACAGACAATTTAGCTTTCCCTGTTCACCTATAGCGCGTGTCTTTGGACTTACACCCGGAGGCATTTCTGTGTGGAGTTTGCATGTTCTTTCCGTGTTAGTGTGGGTTTCCTCTGGGTGCTACGGCTTTCTCCACAGCTCAAAGACATGCAGTGAATTGAAAAAACTAAATTGGCCGCAGTGTGTGTGTGTGAATGTGAGTGTGTATGGGTTAGAGATGTGCGGATGGGCTTTTATTTCATCCTCAACCGCATCACAAAACTCATCATCCGTACGCCATCCATCCGCACCAACATTTTTGCCCAATTTTTAAAACCGCACCCGCCCGCCATCTGCTGATTGGGCTCTTTATTTGAATGGCTTATTCCTTTTTATTATTATTATTATTATTTATTATTTCTTTATTGATTATTAGAGAATGACTTTAATGTAGACATGTAGTTAATCCAAACGTGCAAGCCAAATCCATTATTAATTGACGACACTTTAAAGTGACGCTAAATGATACGAGGACGTGTCTTTTCACTTGATTCTATTCCTCGGTCTTCGAGTCTTTTTCTTGCGTCCTTCCCTCGCATCCCGGAGGGGCGGAGCTAAGACACGAGGAAAGAAAGCAAGGAAAGGAAACGAGGATGCACAAATAAGAAATGAGAAGCACCCTATAAAGCTCTTAGAATATCTCCATCTCCGATCGGCACACAGGGAAAAAATAAATAAATAGCCTAAATAAAATTCACTGTACTGTACAATTTTTTTGGTACAACCGCCTGCCACCCGCCCGAATTTAATTAAAATAAAATTTTTCGTCACATCATCCGCCTGATCTTTAACCGCCAACCGCGCATCTCTAGTATGGGTGTTTCCTAGTATGGGTTGCAGCTGGAAGGGCATTCGCTGTGTTAAACATATGCTGGAAAAGCTGGTGGTTCATTCCACTGTAGCGACCCCTGATAAATAAAGGGACTAAGGCGAAGGAAATTGAATGAATGAAGGACAAATTAACCATTTTTACCCTAACAATGTATTTTTGTAAATATATAAAAATTAAATCTAAAGTGATTATAAAAATGTAAATCTGTGTAAACCTTTAGTGGTCTACGGTCACGTACTGTATATAAAATTTGAGTTCTAATATTTGAACATAGTGATATCACATGAGTAGCTGAATATTGCTGAATATTAACACTGCTGTGATTTATGTGTATACAGTAGGTAATCAGAACAGTGCTAATATATAGCCATATCACAATGTTGCTCATGTGGTATTGTGCTTATACAACAGTTCGACTGCATAAGTATGTAACTAAAAACAACAGAATGTCTCAACATCATTATGAAGAAGTTAAGGTACTACTTTCTTCCGCAACAGACTTACATCTAAAGTCAACCACTAGCACTGCTTGCCAAAACCCATTACTAAATCAAAAATGTTACTTTAGAACAAGTATTTAAATTATTTTGTTGCATCACATGTTTTTGTGTAAAGTTGGGTAAAAAAATGTTTCTTGTGCAATCAGTAAGATTTCTGTGCACCGAACAGATCTAGATAAAAAGTAGATCTAGATAAAAAGATTCTAGATAAAAGTAGTTTTCCAATCATTTCCAGTGCAGTCAACTTTGGCAAGGCAAGTTTATTTCTGTACAGTAGCACATTTCATACACAATGGTAATTCAAAGTGCTTTACATAAACATAAATAAAAGAAACTAGTAGGAGAAAATATAACAAAGAATAAAATGATTAAAAACAGATTAAATTATGTATTAAAACGGGTTATAAAAGAATGAAAAATGAAAGAAAAGAAAGGATAGAAAGAAAGGAAGGGAGGAAGGCAAAAAAGAAAGGAAGGAAGAAAGAAAGAAACTTTAATGGCAAACAACACAAAAACACTTTTTTGTTCAAGCCTATTCTTTATGTCTTACACTCATTTTTCTTTTGCAAATCATCCAGTTATTTCCAAAAAGTAAAGCATTTCAAATAAACCTAAACTTAACCAGAAGGTTTATTTACTCGGCGTTCTTAGATACCAGATTCTGTCATTGACATTGTGTCTCAAACTGTATAAATCAGTTCATCCAGCCTGCATCCCTCCGTTCCGCCTCCTTTTCTCTCTCCTCCTTTTCTTGCTCCTGCGCTCCCTCAAGCAGATGGTGTGAGGTTGGAGGTGGACAGGTAACAGACGACCTCATGTCCCCACTGATCACACATGCCCTGCCCAGGCCCGTCCTCTCCTCCCTCCTCCACCTCGCTCTCTCCGTCCCTCTCCATCTCTCTGTCCCGTCTGGCCAGCAGCAGATGGTGGAGTGGATCAGGAGGAGACGTCCTCTAACCCGGGACTGAGTCCAGAGATCATAGACCGTCCCATCACGGCCCAGTGGAGCTGGACCATAACACTCTGTATGTGTGTGTGTGTGTGTGTTTCTATTTTAATCACTGCTGCTATGTGGCTGATGTAATTTGTTTGGCAGTATTGGATATTTTTTGCGAGTCATGGCATGCATTCTTTATTTTGGTGTGTGAAAACGACAAGAAGTGGAACTTTGGTAAAAGTGTGTAGTGTTTGGATGTTAATACTCTCTCTGGTATCCCCGATGAGTATGCAGAAGTAACTGTAAGCATTGTGTTTGATTTCCCTAGAAAGTGCTGTGTTTATTTGAACTGCACGACACCGCTCAGTGTTTAGAGTGTGACTGCAGCAGCATTAGAGAGGAAACCTGTTTGAAAACAGTTATTATTTTATACTTGTTTTTGACTTCAGTGAAGCACAGAACGTTCACGTTGCAAATACACTATATGTATACTAGTATACTATACCCACATGCAAATATACTATAGTAATTTGTAGTAAATACTAAAGTGTTTTTGAACCTTCATTGAACATACACATTAACAGCACCTGTATAACTGCAGGTTTACTATGTTTATATATAATAACTTTAACTGTTTAAAAGTTAAAGTTATCAGTAACTAATAAAGTTAATTAATAGGGGGTGTCAAAATTATTTCTTCTGATGCAGACACAAACAATTCGGTATCGGTTCAGTAATAGATCCTAAGCAGTTATTACATACTGACATCATTTATCTCATATGCACTATGTCGCGGTACCTTACTATGGCGAGGGAGGCGAACGCAAGTAATTAAAACACTCAAACTACTTAAAAATGCAGAAACTCTGCACAATTCACTTCATGTGTGTTTGCTGGACAGTCAATGAATGCAAATATATTTTGGACCTAGCCCGTCTGAAATAAGTATACCTTCTGCCTAATGGCAGGAGGCAAAACTTAGAATAAAGCGGGTGGTAAAATGGACATACTGTGGCCCTCTGTATGACCCTCATCTTATACACATGCCCAGTGCTGTTAAGATTTGGGCCCAAAATCTTTTGAGATAAACCCATCGTAACTTGGAACTAAGTAGACTTAACGTATTTTCTATAATTATGCTCGTAATTTATTTACATAAAATACTAAGTGAAGTAAACAAATTGCAACTGGTTTACTTCAGTGTTTTTTTAAAAGGCGGATCCAAACATTAACTGATTAGTTCTAAACTGATAGATGTAAAACTCTTGATAATATTATACTTTAGGAATGTCATTAAATGAAGAGAAAGAACAGTTCATGATGTCTTTTTAAGATAGTATAACAGTGAATCATGCATAATTCACTCCTCTGAAGTACATTAAAACATTAGTCATTTAGTGATTTCATGTTGAAAATCCAAATCCATCCTCGCAGATCCGAACGCCATTCATCAGCTCAGTAGCAGTTCTTAGCACCTACTTATTTTAATTCCAATCGGCGCTCATTGACTCACCGGGGCTCTCTAATGACGTTCACAATGTGCCGCTTGTAAGCAGTCTCGACCTCATTCTTACGTGACATTTGTGCACACACACACTGTTCTTTTGCCTGTCACAGCAACACAAAAAGCTCCCTCCTCTCGCACACACACAAACCACCCACACTGACATCTTATCTTTTGATCCTTTTGTTCTCCGCGCACCTGTATGCATTATTTCCTTCCGGCTTTTATCTCGTTCTCCTCCCCAGAGACGTACAGGAGCAGATTCGATTTTTTTTAATTTTCAAAAAAAGAGAAAAATTAATATAGCAACAAAAAAAAATGGAGAAAGATGGACAGATGGAGGGAAACAATAAAGGAAGAGTGGGTTGAAGGAAGGAGATGGAGAGTTTTAATTCACAGTCCTGGTGGGATGTCTTACCTCATTTCCTCTCCCTTGCTGGGTTCTAATAAGAACTATTAGAGAGCTGAATGATATTAAAGGGGTAGACGTGTTTTTTTTGTATTATTATTTTTTACGCAGACTTTCTGAGATGTGTGTGAAAGTGTGAAGATGTGTGTGAGAGCTCCAGCTGCGAGGAGATGGGTCTGTGTGTGAGTCTGTAGCCCCCCTCGTCTGCCCTCCTATGTGTTCGGCACCCCCGTCGAGACCACCATCCAAAAGCTGCAAGCGATAATGGGAGATTTGACTGGCCACGCACACTGTGTTCCCATTATATGAAATCTGTTTTTATTCTTCATTTCTGAAATCCCTCTCTCATGTTCTTCTCATCCCCTTTTTTTTATTTTTTTATCCTCAAATCTCATTTCTTTTGGGCGCCTCCTCCCCCGTTTCATTTTCTCTCTTGGAAAGTGTAATTATGAATATTTGTCCTTACATGGGCGGGATTCATTTTCTCATTACCAGCTCTAAATATAATCTCTGTGTGTTTATGCGTGCGTCTACGTACACACTCGTGTTACGTGGAGTACTTCAAATATTTGATGCCTTCGTGTGGGCTAAGTGATAGACGATAAGATTTTTCATCTAAATGTATGAGTGCGTATTAAATTAGGCCTTATTTAATATTTCAGGAGACAAAAAGCTTAGGTTCGGAGCCTTTCATGGGGGAACGTTACATAAAAAAGGAATTGTGGTTGTTTAATACTAAAGAGTCTATGATTGAATTGTTGTTTCTGTGCCTCGCAACAATTCTTTTAACCCTAACTGATGCAGTATAAAGTAAAGTCTTAAAGGTATAGTTCACTGAAATTTATGTCATCGTTATAAACCTGCTTCACTTTCTTCTGTTGAAAAGAAAATAAGTTATATATAACAAAAAAGCATGAAACTGTTAGCCATTGACTTAGTTGGTATTCATAAGTATCCTGCTATGGAAGTTAATGGTTACCATTTTCTATATTTTGCTATCATCAAAATATATATTTTTAGTGTTCAACAGAGAAAACTTATAAAGGTTTAAATAATGAGGGTGAGTGGGCTTGACAAACCACCTGTAGTAACTCTATCTCTTTCTCCCTCTCTCAAAAAAAAAAAACAACAACAAAAAACTAGTGCTCTTACTCTTGCACTAAATTAGCACTACTCTAGCTGAAATCTAGTATAATTAGAATTTCTTGTGTGTACTGCATCTTCTTGTTGAATCGCTGAATGCCTCCTCAATTGTAAGTAATTTGGACAAAAGCAGAGTAGGGTCTGTCTGCGGACTGCAAGACAGTGGTGTAACATGAAGGGGGCGTAACTTGTAGTAGAGGCATAACTTGCAGTTAATATCTTGTAGTATTTTTTGTCAGTTTTTCGAGACCAACATGTGTAAACTGTTATCGGCAAGATGACGCTGTACACATCTCAGTTATTAACGTTTACACTTACCACAACCCTAAACCCAACAATCACAGTTATTAACGTCTACACCTACCCAACCCTAAACCCAACCATCATAGTTATATACGTCTACATTAATGTCTACATCTACCCAACCCTAAACCCAACCATCACAGTTATTAACATCTACACCTACCCAACCCTTAATCCAACCATTATCGTTAACATCTACATTAACATCTACACCTACTACAACCCTAAACTCAACCATCATCATTAATAACATCTACATTAATTTGGACACCTACCACAAGCCTAAACCCAACCTTCAAAGTTATTACCATCTACATTAATGTCTACACCTACTACAACCCTAAACTCAACCATCACAGTTATTAACGTCTACATTAATGTCTACACCTACTACAACCCTAAATTCAACTATCACAGTTATTAACGTCTACATTAATGTCTACACCTACTACAACCCTAAATTCAACTATCACAGTTATTAACCTCTACATTAACGTCTACACCTACTACAAGCC
>CAIGQQ010004433.1:14060041-14070614 GCA_903798035.1 Danio albolineatus
TCTTTCTTTCTTTCTTTCTTTCTTTCTTTCTTTCTTTCTTTCTTCCTGTTTTTTGTTCATTCATGCTTTCTTTCTTCATCCATCCTTCCATTCTGCCTCCCTCCTTCCTTCCTTCTTTCCATCCATCCATCCATCCATCCTCCCCTTCTTCCTTCCTTCCTTCCTTCCTTCCTGTACGTCAGTCTATCGAAAGTGTCTTCTATCATTTCTTAATCACTCTACATATAGTTCTGTTTACTGCTCAGTTATAGCATCTGTCTTTATACTCAGACCTAAAACATAATCTTCATCCCTCCCACTCAAACCTCCATGTTGCAACAAGGTTGTTAACACAGGAAATAATACAAACTAATGTGGCTGCCTCACAGTGTGTGTTTGTTTCCACCACACAAGAAAGTATTTGTGTGTGCGCGCTTAATAAAGAGAGATATTCTAATGAGCCCGCAGGAATCAGACGTGTCCGAACACAACGAGACAATGAGATTAGAGAGAGCGCACAGCTAATATAGTGAATGTGTGGGGGAGAGCCGAGTATATTTGTGCGTCCGAGCATCTTCAGGTGCTTTTTATGTGTGTACTTGAATATTAGAGTGACTCAGAGGTGGGAAACAATGTGTGCTGGTCTAATGGAGAAAGAGAGACAGGTGTGTGCTTTGCGGATTGTCTTTGTGATATTGAGAGAGACAGGTGGGCTTTGTTGCTGAATGATGAAGCTGGATTGATCACTGGGTCTGGACTCTTACTGTAGATTTCAGACCAGCTGGCTGCTCTTCTCTCATCTCTCTCTCTCTCTCTCACCGCCACACACACGTATATATAAATGGTGCAGGTGGTTAAGAGGCATAATGCAGAGAGAAGTGTGTGTGTGGACGCTTTTGATGACAAAAGGGTGCCATGGCATTCACACGCCATCAAACACACACACATAATACACACGTGCACAACATTGTGAGTCTCTGCAGGCTGCTCTTGTACACGCTGGGACAAGGGCTTGTTACTAATCCATCAACATGTCTCGCTTTTTTTCGTTTCCTCTTTTAACCTTCACGTTCTGCGCTCAAGGCCGTTTTAATAACTAAAGTTATTAAATTTACTATTTAATTTACTATTATAAACAAAATGCAAATATCCTCCATAAAAAAGGGATAACATTGGTTTTGTGTGGTGAATAAATGCAATTAATTTTCATTTTCTGACAGACAGATTTGCATTCTTGTAAAGTTATTTAAATGTGTGCTATTTATTTGTTGTCAACAGCCAATAATTACAGCATTTTCTGCAGTTTGTCGTGAAGGTTTAAATCTTTAATCACTTATAGTGAGATTTAAATGTAAAATATTAAGTCAGTGTGTTTTTAAAAGCATCTAAATGTACTGCATTTCCATTTTCTGTGTTTATAGCTATGAAACAAATGTATACATTGCATGTGGAAATGTGAAAAATTGACAGATTCTTTTTAATAGTTTTTTATTTTGCCTTAATATATGCAGAGTAAACTCTTCCCTTGTTTTCTGTTCTCTCTTCTCCACCGCAGGGCAAATACATTCACACCTTTCTCACAGTGTTAATAAAAACACTCCATTCTGAAACGCAATGCACAGCCTCGACAACACATTTACTCAAATACCAGAGCACCGTAATCTGTGCCGCTATCGTCTTCTCAAATGAATAAAGAATCCTTCTTTTGAGTACTTATTGCATTATCTGTATTGATTCAATGAGTCAGTCGGCGTGTAAAGAGTTGGATTATTTTATTTAGTTTATTTAATAACTCCCTCTTGAGTGTTACCTTTTTGGGAAACAGTAAATCTAACCTCATAATGACTTTTATGACACAATATTATTTTTCATATTATGTTAGCATTCAAGTCTTGGAAGTTAATGCCAACTGCTAGCACTGGTTAACACTGAGAACATTGATCAGTTTGAACATTAAAATTAGTAAAGGTGATTTATTCTGTTGACAGTATAAGACTTTTGGACAAAGAATGTACATTTCTAAACTTGGAATTCTGATTCTGTAATGTCATGAAAGCACCTTTATGTCCATATCACATTGTAAAAACAGCTGCAGCTAGTTATTTTTAGTGGCAATGTGCACAGATTTGCTTATTAATTCAGTTTCTCTCTTCAAACTGTATTTTTTTAAAGTTGACTTAAATTTGATGTCAACTTTTAAACTATTAAAAGCTAAGTAATATTGGCTGTAATTGGGTTCATTAGTCTAGTCCTGAACAGTATTTCCCAACCCTGTTCCTGAAGGCACATCAGCAGTACACATTTTCAACCTCCTCCTAATCAAACACACCTGAATCAACTCATCAGAAAATTAGAAGAGACTTCAGGAACAGGGTTGGGAAACACTGGACTAGACTAATGAACCCAAATCCAGCCAATATTATTAAGCTTTAGGATTTTAAAAGTTGCAGTCAAATTTGGGCTCACTGTACAGTTCAAAAAGAGACATAAGATTTGTAGAGACATAAACAAATCTGTGGAATTTTGCACTAAATAATGATTAGCTGAAGCTGCTTTTACACTGTGATGTAGATGCAAAGGTGATTTGATGCCATTTGATGCCAAGAATCAAAATGAAAGGTCAGAAACGTACATTCTTCTTCCAAAGGTCTCACATGGTCCTCAGAATACATCGCCTTTTCATTCAATATTCAATGTTACCAGTGTTTACCAGTGATAGCAGTGGACATTTGCTTCCAAGTCTGGAATAAAGAAAACTAATATTTGAAACTTTGAAAAAAATTCATTTAATGTTTTAACATAAATATTTGTGTCTAGAATACAAGTTTAACTTTTATTTTTATTTTTATTGCTCTTTCAGCATTATAAATTGGCAATTTTACATTGCAGTACTATTAGGGCATACTCACACTATGTACAGTTGCCTTGAACAAGCTTGTCCCCCCCTTCCGTCTCCCCCGATGGCCCGTTCTCACATTACATTCGGGTCTGAGCACGCTTACGTCATCGATGATGCGCTGTTCAGTTTAAGAGAAGTGCTCTCGGTCAGCACAGTGGAGATTTCTTTATATCATTATATCGTTTTAGTCATTTGATATGCAGTGACACATAGTCAAATATTTCCCCCAATTCAGAGCACTCACACTTCTCAAACGATCCGGGAAATGGGCCTGGGTACGGTTCAGATAGCATAGTGTGAGTGTGCCCTTAGATGTTTTTTCTTGCTTGCTTGTCATTTCATGTGTACAATTATTTTGTGATTTAAAATAAATAAATAAATAAATAAAAGTTTGCAGCACATTTTTTGTAGTTTTCTTCTAAGCATCACTTTTAGGAGTTTTAACTGTCAGGATGTCCACTTTCAGGAGACCATTGCTTTTTTTTTAATCCCTTAACAAAAAAAAAAACAAAAAAAAAAAAAAAAAGATCCTCGCTGAGAGAATATTGGGGCCTTTAACCTTTTAGTGAGACTGAACAGGCATTTAATTTCTGAACTGCTGTGATGTCCATGAAACCACATAATAGGTCTTGTTTCGGAGAAAACTGAACATGCTTTTTAGTACCACTCACTGGGCATTTTACATCGAAACTGCTAATGAATGAGCAATTGGAATAGGCATGTGTTGATTTATGACCTTTGTTATACATTTTGTAATTTTTTGCTTCCCCTCCTTAAAACAACATACAATGTTTAGAGTTATCTATATTGCCACAGGAATGCCAGTTGCATTTTTTGTCTGTTTGCTGATTAAATATTGATCTAAAGGTAAAAATTCAAAAGCTGAGTTTTCGGTATCATTACTTAAGTCTTCAATGTCACTTGATCCTTCAGAAATCATTATATTATGCTAATTTAGTTGTTATAAACCCTTCTGTTGTTGTTGTTTTTGTTGTGAAGTTTAAAAATGTTACCTCTTTTTTGGTATTCTCTGGTAATTGGAAAGCTCAAAAGAACAGCGTTTATTTAACACAATATTTTTGTAACATTGTTTTTCAGCCTCATTTTCTTCTTCTTCTTAGCTTTATTGCTATTAGTTTTATTGTTAATTTTGCTGATTAAATTGTGAACCACCTCCAAAAGGATGGTCTTGATGATTTTTAAGCTGGTTAAATTAAATAAATTGGTTAAATTAAAGAGCTCATACAGCATTTTCTGTGCTGATGTTTTTCCAGTTGAAAAAGAAAGATAAGAGGGACAAATCAAATGGCCTGTCTCATTGTTTCTGCAGTTTTACATCTGTGAACCCATGATTTACTATCTGCTACTGCTTGTCAGGAAGAGAGGCTTTCTCATTGTAGAGAGTATTTGGTGTGGAAACACCTGTGATGGCAAGATGAGTCAACGTATTTTTGGTGCTTCAGCATTCCTGCTCATCCCAAAGGTGTACAATGGAGCTTTTGTGCAGCCCAGTACTCCTCTTTCTCATCATGATTAATAAATCATCTCTTTATGTGCATCTCTTTGTGCACAGGAGCATTGTCAGGCTGCAACAGAACCATACAGATCCTCCGGCCAAATGTGAATGGCAGAGCTGCGGTCTGGATTTTGGAGGGACTGAGAACTATGAGTCTGAGAACTATTATCCATTGTGAAGAAGGTGCCGGTCCAGGTAGGTCACCAAGCATCCATTGGGGTTAAATCAGCTACTCGTCTGTCACTGAGGTCTTTGTAGGAAACTTGTGCTCTTGACTCATTTCACAACAACCACACAACACAACACCACAACAACCATCTCTTCTCTGGATACGGGCTGCATCCACGATTATGTGAACCTCAGGATAAGGAGAAACAGACATGTTTTCATGTAAACCATATGAGTGTAAAATCCTGGTAAAAAAGCATGGCAATCTGAACAGAACATAGACTGGGACGCTCCACGTGGAATCAATAATCGATAGCATTATAATTGATCAGTTAATGAGGAGAATCAATCATATAATAAATAAGCAGACAAGTATGCATGGACATAGAATGTGTAATTCTGGAAAGATCGATAATAAGTTCAGTTTAATTCAATTCATCTTTTTTTCTATAGCACTTTTACAATGTAGATTGTGTCAAAGTAGCTTAACATTGAAGATTATAGCCAACTGAAACTGTGGCAGTTCAGTTTTCAGAGTTTCAGTTCAGGTCAGTGTGGTTTAATTTTCACTGCTAAAAGTCCAAACACTAAAGAGCAAATCCATCGATGCGTTGATGAGTGTACTCGGCGCCATCTCATGGGTATTTATTTTTTTGTTAAATGTGTATAGTGTAGAAAATACCTTTTATTTTTATAATGAGGCAACATGCATGTGTTTCCTACAAGGATGTATTTCATACAAGTTAAACCCATGTTTCATATATGTTAAACCCCCTAAAATACAACACTAAATACACCTCTGTTGGTTACGGAAGTCCTAAGAGGCCATGCAATAAAATATTTTTTCTCTCTTGTTATGTCGTGATCCCGACTTAATTTTCTCGTGATCTCCATATAACAAAAAGTTCTGCTTATTCTCAAACTTAACTGCACATCTCTTACAATTTCTCTGGTCAGATGCAAACCATTTAAACGGCACCTTTCTAGCATCATTCTATAACCGTGCAGACTTCCCAGTCCTTCAAGCTGACTGGCAATGAAACTGACGATACTCTCAGGGTCGCTATATCTTTGACGATAAAGGCAGAGAGCCGAAAGCCTCCTTCTCAAGTGTCTGACACTGATATAGAAATTGTCATTCACTGAAAGGCATAGAACTATCTCAGTTTGACTCAGTCCATGGTCCAAACAAAAGCGAGTGCGCTCGTCCATGATGTTTCGTAGGTGTTTGTTTACGGAAGTCAGAATAAGCAGAACTTTTTGTTATGTCGAGATCACGAGAAAACGAGTTATGTCAAGATCACGAGATAATTAAGTCGTGATCACGACATAAGAAAGAAAAAATATTTTAATGCATGGCCTCTTAGGACTTCCATAGCTGGTCCCTTTGTCAGGTACAATTTTAATTTAGCCTATATTTTATGCTCAGGAGCAGACTTGGTTGCCTATAAATAGCTCACTTGACCCTAATGTCATTCTTTTTTCCACTTCATTTGAAAGATTATTTGACATGTCATCTGTACTTTTTGTTCAAATGTTTTTTGACAACTCTTGTATGATAATTTTCACGTGTATTTCAGAGTACATCATGCTGTGTGAGCATCAAGACATGGGCCAAGAGCAGCATGAGAGCCAAGATCATTAATATTCATGACCCTTCCAAATAAGGTAAAAACTGAGCTTTTATTCTTGGGTGCATTTCTAGGAATATAAATGGCTTTGCAAAATGATTTCTGGAGATTGTTTTTTTTTTTTTTTTTTTTTTTTTGCTTTTACCTAAACCACATAGCTTATATGTAGATATCAAAGAGCAACTGAAGCATTATGTGACAATGCGTTCTATGGCAACTTTAATTGCAAGTGTTTCCTCATATCTTTTCCCATGTAGTGTAGTTATCACCATGTGTCTCTCCATCTCTTCATGGTTTTATCTCGGAGCATTAGATATTCTTGCATGTGTGATGTGCAAGAAGGGCCACTTCGGTTGCTTCGCTGTCTAAATGAGAGCGGACATCACTCATTTCCAGCCTCAAATTGCCTTGCTCTCATCTGTGACCTTCTGTAAACAGCCGAACACCATCCGCTGATGCAATCGCCACACGCAGCTCAAGAACATGAGATCTGTACATACACGCACTCCCCTTGACCACATACACCTTCCTTTTTTTCCGTCATTTTTAAATTTGCACATGTACGACGTGCGCTCGTTCCTCTCCGAAGGCAATCAGGGCCTCTCAGGACCTCTTGTACATATTACAGATGATTCACCAAACTTCAGTCTCTTTCCCCAGGGATCCAGAGACAGTCAGTCAGACTCATCCATCATAATCTGCTCTTGCTCTCGATGGGAAGATGAGTTTAGTGCTCTTGTTTACAGTGCCCTTAGATTCAGACAATCAGATGTGTTCTGAACAGTACAGGCATGCTGGGAATCCGAAGTAACTACCGTCTGAGCAGGTATTGCATTTGAATTTGGACTTGATTTGTAACTGTTAAGTAGAATCCCAATTCGGAAACTGTTGGAGCATTTTGTACAATGCAGTGAAATCAAGAACAAGCTATTTCAAATGTAAAAATATAGTAATTTATTGTAAAAACTATAGTATATTATTGATTCATTCATTAATTTCAGTTTTTGACTTAGTCTCTTTATTAATCTGGGGTCACCACAGTGGAATAGCCCACTGACTTATCCAGCATAATGTATGTTTTACGCAGCAGATGCCTTTCAAGCTGCAACACATCACTGGGAAACTGACCCAGCCGACTCTCGCACTGTTAACCTTTGTGCTGTGAGGCGATCGTGCTACCCAACTGATGCCCAATAGTTTATTATAGTATTTACAATTCTAAATGCATGGTACTGCATACTGTAACCATATAATAAACCGATTTACAAGAATAGATGAAGAGTTCGGATGCAAAAAAAACAAATAATCGGTTATTTTCTTCGCTTTTAGCGTGGAATAACTGAACATAAACATAAGAGGCTTAGAAAAATGCTCATTCCAAAAGAAAATTCCACATGTTTTTTTGCATCTGAACTCATCAGATACTGTAGTATACATTTGTTTTTACCACAGTACACTGAGGTGTCTTCTATGGTTGTAGAAAACTGTATATAGCATTGGGCTTTGTTTATATTACTATGTAGTATCATATAGAATTACCACAACAGATTAAGTCAAATATCACCCTGCAGCCCAGGTCCGATTACTCACTAAGCAGGGCTGAGCCTGGTCAGTACCTGGATGGGAGACCACATGGGAAAACTAGGTTGCTGTTGGAGGTGGTGGTAGTGAGGCCATCGGGGGGCGCTCAGCCTGTGGTATGTGTGAGTCCTAATGCCCCAGTAAAGTGAAAGGGACACTATGCTGTCAGTGGGTGCTGTCTTTCAGATGAGACGTTAAACTGAGATCCTGACTCTCTGTGGTCATTAAAAATGCCATGACACTTCTGGTAAAGAGTAGGGGTGTAACCCCGGTGTCCTGGCTATATTTTCACCTTCGGCCCTTACCATCCTGGCCTCCCAATCATCCATATCCACCGAATTTGTCTCTATCACTGTCGCTCCACTCCATCTATAGTTGATATGTGGAGAGTGCACTGGCGCCGTTGTCCTGTGGGAGGGGGACCATGTGCTACTGCGCCGCTCTGTCATGCATTTAGTTCTCCCAATTTTTTTGATGTTTGTCTGTAGACTAAACACTCCGTATGCACATGCTGTCATTGTTGTCACCTATTCAAGGGCCGATAGCAGTATGCTTTTATGTTCTTTGAAACCCAGTTTTAAATATTTGTTCCCCAAATGCTGCTGATATGTAAATGACACAAAAAGTTTAGCATTTTAGGTTGCAAACTGTGTCAATTAAATGTGCCTTAAAGCTCATATAAAAAAAAGAATAATAATTATGTCTGAGGTTAAATCTGAGTTACTGAGGTTTTAACTCATTTACTCTCCTTTAAGTTGTTCAAACCTTTATGGGCTTTCTTTTTATGTTAATCACAAAATAAATACCATGGAAGTCAATAGTTACAGGTTTTCAGCATTTTTCAAAATAACATCTTTGGTGTTCTGTGAAACTCAAACAGGTTTGGAACAAGTAAAGGGTGCGTAAATGGTGACAGAATGTTCAGTTTTGGGTAAATGATCTCTTTAAATGTAATAGATTTCTGTGATTCAAAGCTGAATTTTCAGCATCATTACACCAGCCTTCAGTGTCAAATGATCCTTCAGAAATCATTATATTATGCTAATTTAGTTCTCAAGAAAAAACAATTGTTGTTTTCAAGTTTGAAACTGAAACATCTTTTTCAGTATTCTCTGATAATTGGGAAACTCAAAAGAACAGCATAAAACACAGAATTGTTTTGTAACATGAAATAAAAATGTCTTTATTTTCGCCATCGTTTAATTTAAAGCAGCTTGTTCAATTAAAATGATAATTTCTTTAACAATGAAATCTTACTGCATCCAAACAATGGTGTAATGTAGCGTAGAATGTTTAAACGAACCATATTCAGTCGGCCTTATTGAAGAACTGAACATAAACAATGCCACAGAACATTTTCCTGATTTCTGGTGCTGATAATGATCAACTAGTGACATGTTTTGGCCTGTCTCAGTAAGTTGGATCATAAAAAAAGAAAAAGGTTATAACAATTCAAGCAGCAGTGAGCCAGCAATATGACAAAATATACCTTTTGATGCTTCCACAGCCTGTATGATTTAGCAGCTTCCTCATGTTTGTTTAGTTTAATTTAGTTTACTTTAGTTTAGACAGTGTGAATAATCAGATCAACATATTCAGTAGTACATTACTGTGGAATCTATGGTGTTGTTTACATCAGAGTATCTCCAAAGTGGCTGTGAATATGGAGAAATGAAGAAAAAACTGATGCCAGTAAAAACACTCTATAAGAGCTAGATATCCATTTCAAAGCTCCTTATTTAGTCCTACATTTCCATTGATTCTTTTAAATGTTAAAAGTAATTTTACATTTAATGAGACAATTTATAACACAATTTATAATAAATATAACACTTCCTTAAGTGGGCAATCTTACCTAAATTTGCCACGGTTTTGCCTTTTAGCAGCTATACAGTAAGTGTTCAATCTCAGTAGCAGCTCCTTCACTCTCAGAAATAGCTGTCACTGCGGTGGTACCTTTTCAAAAGGCACACATTTGTACTTAAAGGGTCCATATTGGTACCTCAAAAGTATATATTAGTACCTAAAAATTTTAAGAGGAACACTTTTGTACTTTTTAGGTACTAATATGTACCCTCGAGGTATTAATATGGACCCTTTAGGTACAAATGTGTACTGTACCTTTTGAAAAGGTACCACCCCTGTGACAGCTTGTGTACCTTTATTTCTGCGAGTGTTTAAGACCTTGTGTGAACATTACACTGTTAACGATTTTTGTTTACGACACAGTATGTAACTGTAATATGCTCTATATTTTAATGTATAGTTATACAGTATGTTCCTGTATTTTAAGTTCCATTATGAAAATCACTGTGTATTTTACAGTAAGGATAAGCAATCCTGAAAATACATATACAGGAAGATAAATGGTGCTGTAAGTACAGTGTTTTTGACGTAAATGATTTACAGTAAGTTACCTGCAAACTGCTGCCAGTAAATTATTATTGATTCTGTAGGAAAGGGTTAACAGCGTACAATAGTATTAGTTTCAGTTTACAGTTATTCACTGTATACATTAAGAAAACTTACTGTTAACTGGGTCACATATTTTTAACTGTAGCATGTTTACAGTTTTTTTTGAGCATTGTTTACAGCTGTGCACATTATATCACACATTATATCATTTTATTTATTTGTTTACTTTCTTTCTTTTTTTTCTTTCTGAAGATATAAAAAATTAGTTTGTCCCTGGAAAGGTTTTTGCCCGTTGCAGTAGGGTTAGTTATTAAAAAATTAAGATCTCAATATCCTTCATACAGATAATCTGTGTTTCTTATACATACAGTACATGTTATAATA
>CAIGQQ010004433.1:14070624-14106067 GCA_903798035.1 Danio albolineatus
CATACAGATAATCTGTGTTTCTTATACATACAGTACATGTTATAATAGATAATTGTCTCCAAATAGAACAAAAACTCCTAAGTGGGCAATCTTACTCAAATTTGCCCTAGGTTTTGCCTTTTAGCAGCTATACAATAAGTGTATAGCTATATACTAGCAGCTCCTATAAGACCTTGTGTGAGCATTGCACTGTTAACGATTTTTGTTAATGAGATATATACAGTATATAACTGTTATGTGATCTGTATTTTATTGTACAGTTATACAGTATGTTACTGTATTTTAAAGTTGCATTATGAAAATGACTGTATTTTTTTTACAGTAAGGATAAGCAATCGTGAAAATACATATACAGGAAGATAAATGGTGCTGTAAGTGCAGTGTTGTTGATGTAAATGATTTACAGTAAGTTACCTGCAAACTGCTGCCAGTAAGTTACTATAGATTCTACAGGAAATTAACAGTGTATAATAGCATTAGTTTCAGTTTACAGTTATTCACTATATGCGTTAAGAAAACTTACTGTTAACTGGGTCACATATTTTTAACTGTAGCACTTTTACAGTTTTTTTACTGTTAAAATCCTGAGCATTGTTTACAGCACACACATTTTATCATTTTATTTATTTGTTTATTTTCTTTCTTTTTTTTCTTTCTGAAGATGGAAAAAGAGTTTGTCCTTGGAAAGGTTTTTGCCCCAGTTGCAGTAGTGTTTGTTATTTAAAAATTAAGATCTCGTTATCCTTCATACAGATAATCTGTGTTTCTTATACATACAGTACATGTTATAATAGATAATTGTCTCCAAATAGAACAAAAACTCCTAAGTGGGCAATCTTACTCAAATTTGCCCTAGGTTTTGCCTTTTAGCAGCTATACAATAAGTGTATAGCTATATACTAGCAGATCCTATAAGACCTTGTGTTAGCATTGCACTGTTAACGGCTATGTGATCGGTATTTTATTGTACAGTTATACAGTATGTTATTGTATTTTACAGTTGCATTATGAAAATGACTGTATTTTTTTACAGTAAGGATAAGCAATCCTGAAAATACATATACAGGAAGATAAATGGTGCTGTAAGTGCAGTGTTGTTGATGTAAATGATTTACAGTAAGTTACCTGCAAACTGCTGCCAGTAAGTTACTGTAGATTCTACAAGAAATTGAAGATTCAACAGTGTACAATAGTATTACTTTTACTTTACACTTATTTACTGTATACATTAAGAAAACTTAACCTTTAGCAGCTGTACAGTTAGTGTTCTAGCAGCTCCTATAAGACCTTGTGTGAACATTGCACTGTTAACGATTTTTTTTAATGACACAGTATATAACAGTAATATGATCTGTATTTTATTGTACAGTTATACAGTATGTTCCTGCATTTTTAAGTTGCATTATGAAAATGACTGTATATTTTACAGTAAGAATAAACCATCCTGAAAATACAAATACAGAAAGCTAAATGGTGCTGTCAGTGCAGTGTTTTTGATGTAAATGATTTACAGTAAGTTACTGTACATTCTACAGGAAATTGTTAACATCGCACAATAGTAACCGCAGACATGGATGGTTTCCAGCACTTCATCTTGGTTAGCTTTTTGTCAGAATTGTTCCTTTCATTCTCTGTTTTCTTTTTTCCTCTTATCGCTTCCTGTTGTCTCAATGAACGGTGGTGCGGTGATAAGAAGGTCAGATATACCAATGGGACGCCTCTGCTCGTATAACTTTATGACTTTTTAATGGGACTGCAATCACTCCAGCCTGCTGCAATCACAGCCAATTAGCAGCTCGTGCTCGTTAACACTGCTCCCAACACTGCACTAATTCGAGGTTAATTCGCTTTGATTGGGAATTTTTTTTGAGTCTTTGTGTGATGCGAGGGCGTGATGATAGATGGCCGCAATCTTAAACATGCTTTAATTCCTTTAGGGAAACGCATGTGGGCGCCATGTTTGCGAAAGCGCGCGTGTTTGGAGGGGATTTCGGGGAAGATAATCTCTCGCAGCTCGTGAAGCGGCAGCCCACCACATTCTGAAGCAGGTGTGAAAGACGTCCACTCTTTAGATCTGCTTTCTGATGGAGGGTTCAAAAAGTCTTCGCTTGCGCTGTTTCCACAGGCAGCATGTTGTATGGTCATGACCTGGAATATGCAAATAGTCAGCAGAAGGGATTTTATCTTCCAGAAAATGACACGCGGCGCTCTGAACAGTGTTTTTCCATTTCATTTTCAGGGGTTTGTGTTTGTATTTGGCTCGATGCACAGTTTAATTTGTGTGGTAATTTTATGTTGGGGAATATCAGGAAGCATTCTGTTATTTTGTGACTTTGCTGTGACAAGGAGCAAGCTGTAATATGGAAATAGCTTTTCATGCTCAGTTTTTGAGATGAAAGGTGGTGGCTGAAGATCTTCTAAATGAGGCATATAAAATGTTTAGTTTGTAGGGAAACTTCATTCATTCATTCATTTTCCTTCAGCTTAGTCCCTTATTTATCAGGGGTTGCCATAGTAGAATGAACCACCAACTATTCTGGCATATGCTTTACACATCGGATGCCATTCCAGCTGCAACCCAGTACTGGGAAACACCCATCTGTATATTCTTGTATTAAAACATGCACACATATACTATGGCCAAATATGTTTACCCAATTCACCCATATTGCATGTCTTTTTGGGGAAACAAGAGCACCCGGGGGAACCCAGGCGAAGGAAAACATGCAAACTACACACAGAAATGCCTACTGGTCTAGCCAGGACTCTTGCTGTGAGGCGACAGTGCAGTACAGTAAAATAAATGGCTAAAATAATTTTTTACCCATAGAATTACATTTAATAGGATGGTCTACCCCTTCCCCTCCAAAAAAAAAAAAAAAAAAAAAAAAAAGAAAAAGAAAGAAAAATGCGATCATTTACTCACCCTTCTATAGTCACAAACCTTTTTGAGATTCTTTCTTGGGTAACACTTTATTTTGATGGTCCATTTGAGTATTAGTAGACTGTCTGCCTAATACCTGTTGATACAGACATTCAACAGACATTCAACAGACATTTAACTGACTATAAGAAACTTTGCGAGTACATGTCAACTTACACTAACCCCAACCTACTTATAATCTAATGAGAATTAGTTGGCATGATGCAACGTAACTTAAATTCAACAAACGAAGCGTCAAAATAAAGTGTGACCCTTTATTGTGTTAAACACAAAAGAAGATATTTTGAAAAGTGCTGGAAATCTGTAACCATTGACTTCCATAGTATGTGCTGTTCCTACTAAGGAAGTCAATAGTTGAAGTTTTTTAGCTTCTACAAAACATCTTCTTTAGTGTTCAACAGAATAAAGAAACACCTGAAGGTCTGGAACCACTTGAGGGTGTGTAAACAGAGACTGAATAGTGAAGAACGCTCAAATGGCATGTGATTTGGTGTAAATTACATCCTTAAATTTCATTTGTAAATACACTAAAATATTTGTTAATTAATAGTTTCTGTATTCTATGATTCATGTGTATTTTCTTTTTATTTATTGTTATGCGATTATACATAATTGTATTATGCGACCTTATCTCTGTTCTGTTGACTTCTGATTGTTGAAAATTCATCTCTGCAGTTAAAAATGTCACTTTTATGGACATAATGCACTGAAAAAAAAAGATTCAAAACTGATTCCTTGGATTAAGTGAGCTTTTTTTTTTTTTACGTTAAGTAGTTGTAAACAATTTTTGGGGGGCTAAATTTAAACAAAAAAATGAAGTTGAACATTACCAAATTAAATTTGTTTGTTTAAATTCAACCCATATAAATTGTGACAATTTAGCAGAACTATTTTTTTATGTAGTTTGTGAAATAATCAATACAACAATCAATATATCAATAATCAAATAAATACATCTAATAAAACAGTTTATATTTATATAAATGTACACACATATTATGCAAAAAATAGAAAAAATATATGAAAGAAATAAATGTATATATTTATACATAATTTGTTTTATTTATATAAATATTTATGAATATGAACTAATATTTTATACAGTATAGTCATGCATATATTTATATACACAATACTCAGAGTACGTATTTTGTAAATATGACCTTTATTTTGGGTTTGATTTAATCGTTTGACATCTCTAATAGCAATACATTGTTTCTTATATAATGTTTATAATATATAATATATATAGAACTATGCTTGGAAGATGGAAGATAACTGAAAAAATACTGTCAGTTTACTGTTATTAGAGAGGGAGAAAGAGAGAGAGAGAGAGTAAAAATGCAATATGGAAAACTTCTTATTTATGGCTATTTATTTACAGTGTATTTAGCTTGGTCATTATTGCAAAATGAACTCCGACAGGGGATCATGTGGGGTCTTGTGTCATGCTGAATGGGTTTGTTTTGTGGTAATTACCATCTAACTGTGCATTATCCCATTTATTACATGGTTACTTACTGAATAAATAAACAATTGGGCATGAAAAATGGATTTGAGCTGAACTTAATTGATTATCTTGGAAGAAAAAGACTGCAGAGAGATTTGAGAGTAAAGACGTGTGAGAAGAATGGTTCCGTCTTTAGTGGTCATACAAAATCATTTGGTCACAGAATTCCTCTCAGAAGTGAGGGTTATTGGCCTTGTTTCCACTTGGTGCAAACATATATTTATAGTTATTAGATCAGCCAAAACATCGCCACTTCCACATGTTGTTAACATATTAATTTATCTATTATGAACACTTGTGTTTGAATTTCCTCAAGACCCTTTCATTGATTCTCATTCTAATTTCATTACACTCTGCATCACTTTTGCAAGGGGACTCAGTGTGATGTGCAAAACTAATTCTGTATCAAAAACTGTTTCTTTTGCTAGCTTTTTTCTTCTACGACCAAGATGAAGCAACAGTATTATCATTAAAGGAAAACTGATTAATATTACTGATAAAAAAGATGAGACTAAAATCTGGTTGAGATTCTCTATCAAAAATGAAGATATTTGTTTTGGTAATCTTCAATCAGAATCCGACCATTTGCTACTGTGTTTGGAGTGGCAGTAGTTTGTTAAACGTCATCGACTACTTTTCGTTTTTTCTTTTGTTGGCAGTGAAGGTCACAGATGATCTGAACACATAAGTGATAGAGCCACCTGTTTTTTGCTTCTCAGTAATGAACTGTAATTCAAACACATTCTTGACTATATTGTTTGTAGTTGTGGTTGATGAATGCCTCTGTGATGTACTGTATGTCGGTGATGTATAGTTGTTGTTGTGTCAATAAAGAAATATACAGTATATTGTTGTTAATTTTTCAATTATTTGAATTACTATTATTTTTTTTTTATCAAGAATCGGCGTTTCATTCCACTGTGGTGACCCCTGATAAACCAGGGACTAAGACAAAGGATAGAGAGTGGGTGTATCAATAATCAGATCAATTTTGTGATTTCAATTTAAAGTTGAGTTTTAATCATCATTACTCCAGTCTTTAGTGTCACGTGAAATCAATTCTGTCACTTCTGAAATCATCAGAATATGCTGATTTGATAATACTCAATCATTAGTAATGATTGTCATAACTATCAATGTTGAAATAAAAATCCTGCCTTATGTTGAATGAGTATATTTTTGACAATATGCAAAAATAATAGATCTTTTATGCCAAGAATCATTAAAATATTAAGTAAAGATCTAATTCCATAAAGACATTTTATAACTTTTCTACTATAAATGTATCAAAGCTTAATTTTTTGATTAGTAATGTGCATTCCTAAGTTCTTTATTTGGACAAATTAGAGGTGATTTTTTTGAGTATTTTGATTTTTATTAACCCTCAGATTCCAGATTTTTAATAGTTGTCTAAATATTGCCCTTTTCCAACAAACAGTACATCAATAGAAAGTTTATTTATTCAGCTTTCAGATTATGTAAAAATCTCAATTTCTAAAAATGGACACTTGCAGCTGGTTTTGTGGTCCAGGGTCACACAACACAAGCTCATTGTGAAAATGTACCTCCATATGCATTTCTGGAGAGCGGGAATTATGTATCCAGAGCTATGTATTGCTGCATATTATCTTCACAATAAAAGCTACGGGACGGTATGATGCCACCAACGGCTCCTGGTCCAGCTGACCACTTACCTCCGTGTGGACAGTTTTTCCAATGTTACAAGTTTGCCCAGTGGCTCGCTGAGTACGCTGGCAGACTCGAGACGCAGAGTTGAGTTGACTGTGATATCAGGGTTCGAGTCTGGCGAAGAACAGTTCCAGAAAGCAGGTAAAACGAAAAAAAGGGCAAAAAATAAAATAAACAAGTAAATAACAGGTTGAGAACGTAGTAAGATCTGATGACGTAGTAATTATCAGGCAAGGGTTTTTTTTTCTGGATTGCTTTTGAAAAACTTTCAGTTGGGTTTAGGGAAGGCAGTGTGTGGGTCGATCAGTGCTTTTGTAAACACCATCGATTTGGTTTAGAGAAGGGGGTGGGAGTATCAGTCAGTCTTTTAATCGGTTAGTCAGTCAGTCGAAAACCACCTCTGGTGGATTTAAGCGAGAACAGCCGGCACGAATGGCACTTCTGAGAGAAATTTGAGTTCTGAAAATCATACACAGCAGCCTCTGGTGGATTCTCAAAAACAAAAAATGCAAAAACACTTACCTCCTGAGATGTATTTTGCAATCTCTAGAAATGTATACAGGGGTACGTATCCATAATGAATTTGGGCTGCATCTCAGATTGATTTCTGAAAGAACATGTGACATTGAAAACTGGAGTAACAATGATGAAAATGTGTCTATAAATCTTAGGTATAATTCAAACGTTGTAATGTAATGTAATGTGTATTTATATAGCGCATTTTATTGTATATGGTCATACACCCAAAGCGCTTTACAATCATGAGGGGAGTCTCTCTACACCAGTGTGCAGCATCCACTTGGATGATGCAACGGCAGTCACAGGACAACGGTGCCAGTGCGCCCGCCACACACCAGTTATTGGTGGAGTGGAGAGACAGTGATAGAGCCAATTCGGTAGATAGGGATTATTGGGAGGTCATGATCTTAAGGGTCGATTGAGGGACTTTGGCCAGGACACCGGGATTACACCCCTACTCTTTACGAGAAGTGCCATGGGATTTTTAACGACCGCAGAGGGTCAGGGCCTTGGTTTAATGTCTCATCTGAAAGACGTTAACCTACATTCAAACAGATCTACAACATTTGACTATTTTAACAAACACTGTGAATGCAGGCCTGGCGAGCTGAATATGCTTCTTTTAAAAGCACCACGGAATTCTTCAACTTTTGACTAGTAGTGCATTTAATCCAGTGTCACATTTGCAGAGTGGATGGCTTCACTGTTCCATATGGAGAAAAAGCACTGCGTGTATAATTATGGTAATTTATGAGAAGTGTTTCACAGGCTGGATGGAAGCAATCTGGATGTGCATCGCCGTCCACTAATTGGTGACCTCAGTTGTAAAGGCACACGGCTGAGGCTTGCGTTTTTAAAGGGAGGCATCGCAGCTGTTATATGAATGAGTCTGGGCTTCCGTTCAGCCCGCAGAAACTGCCTGCGAATGAGACAATGAGCAGGTTCAGCCAACTGTGACAATCACACCAGTTGTTCAGCAGTCTGTCAGATCATAAACTTCATAATTTGTGTTTTCTGAAGCACACACACACATCCAAGCTTGGCTTTTCCTTTACCCGGTCATTTGCACCAGACAAAAAGGTTGCATAAATCAAAACAGATGAGTATCATAAATGTCACTTTTAAAATGCCACTGGAAATAATGCACTTTTTCACAGTGATGCAAGAGATTTGCAACTTCAGAAAAGCAGAGCTGATATTCCAGTGAGGTCAGAGGTCACGTACTTAATTGTATTTTTGATGACAGGCGGGGTTCGACGTATGCAAATTCTCACATTTCTCAGGATGAAGTAAGAGATTGACTGTGGATATGGAGGGAAGGCTAGATCGCTGGATATCAAGGAGAACAGAACGGCTGACAAAACGATTAGCTTGAAAGTGTTGTTGATGAAGAGGTCAGGCAGAAATGAGAGAAGAGAGAGCAAGATGATGTGTTTGTGTGCTGCTAATATGTCGTGATTGGCTGGATTAGACTCGTGTGTCTGTGTTGCTGTGGGGAGATTAGAGAAAGCGACAGATTCATATCCTGCTATTGCTGGCGATGTCGTAAATTAATTTCCGCTTTATTAGCAGTTAAGGATCATATGCATGCTAACTGAATGACCGAGACTGAACCGGAGAGTGAAACTAAATAATTGTAGAATAATTAAAAAGACAAGAATTTAAATCTATGTACACACCAAGGACGGTAATTACTATATACATAAGATCTTACTAACTAGAGTTTGACCTTGAGCTGAAAAATGCTAAACAGATATTGGACAAATATGGACAAACAAAAGTACTGGGATACAGTTTAATTTAATGTCAATGTTTTAATTTAACTTCCAACACTGGAGGTTTACTGGAATATGGGTTAAAGCATCCCAGCATTTTTAATTTTTTTTTTTTTTTTTTGAGTGTTGTAATTGATTTTAACTTCCAACACAGGCTCATTGGGAAAATGTGGCCAGGGTTCCATTTTTCAGAACCAACAAATGTGTGCTCACTGGTATATATGCCTGTGTTTTGTGTGTAAAATGAATGCTACTGTACTAGTGTTAACACAATACTGAAATTCGGTACCAATTAGAGGTTAGATCACACCTAAAAAAGTTCACTTTGTAGACCCACTCGTGTTGCTTAGGCCAACTTTGCTAAAATATTCATATAATATTTCTAATTATGGCATAGCTTTCCACCCAATTAGGCTAATTAAGTAATGACAAAAAAAATGCAAATGCTTGATCATGGCGCAACCCTGCCCGGCCCGAAGATAATGGCAGGAAATATCAGTCTGTCTGGGCTCGAGCTTGTGCAGAGAATCTAAACTCTAGTACCACAGAAATAAAATAAAAAATTCCTGCTAACATTTGAGTGCTGTTGAGCGCGCTCTTAAAGACAGCTGATTTGCCATTGTGTTCACATGCTCAACAGAAATGACTGTGATTGGTCATGAAGGTCATCAGTTCACTGAACTCACTGCTGTTTACTGAGTGTAACCACAGATGCAGGGACACTGGAGTGTTTTAAAGCTCTGAAGATTAGTTGGTCTGTCTATGAGCTGACATACCAGCGACCCGCGACCATACCAGCGACTAATTAGCAGTGTTTAAATTGGCAGTGTTTAAGAACATGCTCAACAGCACTCAAATATTAGTGGGAAATGGATGTTACCGAATTCCAGTATTGAGACAACACTATACTCTGCGCCGTGGTTCCACTATTCTCTTACCTCAGTATGGACTGCTTTTCTGGTGTGACTGACCAGCGATGGGGGTTCTAGAAACCAGGGAAAATGAACTGAGATTGCAGTAGAAGCACGCAGCATTCAATTCTGTTGTAGTTTGCTTTGGTCAGTTGTGTTTAGGGAAGGGGGTGTGTGGGTCAGTTGATATCAAGCTGATATATTGTTCACACTGAAAAGCTGACCAGCTTCTCTTATGAATGTGCATAAGAAGGACGTTTTCAGAAATGTCTACAGCAGCCCCTGGTAGATTTACTAACAATGGCACATTTCAGAAAATGTGTCATGTATTTGAGACGCATTAAAATTAAAAAATATATGCACAGCGTTCTCTAGTGGATCTGTGAAAACAAATACTTTAAAAAGACATAGTACAGGAGGCCAAAACTTTTTCGTTGATTGGTCCTCGCTGGTGCAATGATCTTCCCATTCCCATTCGGACTGCAGATACACTGGTATCCTTCAAACAACAACTAAAGCCCCTTCTCTTCCGAGAAGCACTTTCTTTCTCTCTCAAAAAACTCCCACTCTAGCACTAAATTATCTGAGCACATACAAGTTACTTTGAATAACTAGCCCTTCTTGTATGTATTGGCTCTGTATGAATCATTTAATACCTCCTCAATTGCAGTTGCTTTGGACAAAAGCGTCTGCTAAATATATATGTCCAGGGTACACATTTGTCGGTTCTCATAAATGTAGCACTGGGTACATATTTCCAATAAGTTGTTCATTTCATATAGTAGCTGCTTTAGTTTTTATTTTATTTTTATTTACACACACTTCAGTCTAAATAAGATGTTTGTAAGCTTAGTTCAGCCTATTAGTTCACCCAAGCAAAAATGTGGTCATCATTTATTCTTATTGTCTTTCTTCTGTGGAAGACAAATGCATGTTTGTAAAGGATCCCATAATGAAACTGTCATCATGCTTGACATTATTATCTGTGCCACCGAAAAAAAAGTTTTTCTGTTTTTTTACAACTAACAAATGGTTTCAGAAATACAGCTTGTCACTTTTATGATTTTTTTGCTTTGTTATTGTTGAGATAGACAGCATTTATTACAAGGAAAAGTATTCCTTTGAAAACAACTTAAAATGGCGTTCACAAATCTGTTAACGCCTCTAATGTGACATGAAGCAATATTCAGCAGGAAATCATAATAGAGGGTGGGTCTTGTTTTTAAACCCAGATTTAATTTTTATCTAAAAAGGGCATTGATGTTCAACAATAAGGTTATGATATTATTAGCTAATATTATTTTTTCTCCATGCTGGCTGCTTTGGGAATGTCAAGAAAAAAAGCCAAACTGAAGTCCTTTTCGAGAAGGAGAAAGTCATTACATTCGGATTAAGGATTATGAAAGCAAACATTTTTTTTCTCAGAAAGTCATGCAACGGAGGAATTTGAAGCATTTGATAAATTGAGCATTCCTGTGTATAAGTGACATTTTTTTATTGAGAACTGTCTTTAATTTGGTCAGCTTGTGCCTTGTGCACCATTCTGTGACTTTACCCAGTTCTTTGACATATTGTTTCAATGTAAGCATCGTGTTTGCATTTCTCAGTGGCCCCTGCAGGCTTCAGTATGTGCGTGTTTCCAGGAGGCAGGCAACATTTAGAGTAAAAACCTAATCTAAAAGTATGCTTCGCTGACTCATCAGATATAAGCATCCGCACGGGTGTCTTTTTGCTCCTTTTGCCCCCTTATTGAATTCGTCTCTTGTCTACAGATATAATGTTCTGTTTAACTTTTAAAGAGACAGTTTTTCTTAATCAGAGAGTTCAGAGCTCTGAATCACACACCCGTTCCTGTGGAGTCGACAGGAGGAGTAAAGGTCAACTTAAACAAGTGTGTCCCTTGCGGTTTCTGATTCCTCCATTTGTGAAAAGTTTGGGTCTCTTTCTCATTCCCTCTCTTACTCCGTCTTGTTGTCGCTGTCCTCTCTTCGTAAACAGGTTTAATTAATCGTTGGTTAATTATTCAGGTGGCCCAGGGGAAGGGAGCACATCTTTTCTGTGTCTGCCTACCCTTTTTCCTGTTTATCTGTTCCTGGAACACCAGGAGAAGATTCACGGCCTCCACTGCTTCTTCCTCATCTCGTTTCCTCCCTCTTTGTTCTCTCACTCTCATTTGTCTTCAAGTGTTCAATGCAGAGAAGTTAGACGTTTCTTCTATTGTATTGTATTAATCCAGTTTGACTAATATAATATAATAAAGCAATTATAATAACAGGAGCATCTTTCAGATTTTCAGTACTCATCTTGTCGTATCTGCTTTTGACACTGTTAAACATGTCAACCCTTATGACAATGGGCATCTTAGGAACTGTACTCTAGTGGTTGAGTCCTTCAGGATATCCTGGGGGCATGAGGTGTGTGAGTTTCAACATCTAGCTAGCGGGGTGCCTCAGGGCTCAGTTCTCAGACCACTTTTTCCCCCCAATCTTCACATCATCTCAAAAATCTGGCATTAAGAAAAATCTTTTCCTATCTGCTATGTTGATGACATTCATCTCAACCTCTCGTTTCAGCCTTGTGATCTGAAAATTGCTGCTTGCATGTGTAGTACCAATGTGCATCTGTGTTGGGGGACCAATTTTTGTTGTTTTTGTAGGTTGTAATGTTGTTATTTAATGAGTTTAAAATCTTAGCTAATTTTGCACTATTAAATAAAAGGCATAGGGAAATTGTTGAAAATGCAAAACCGCTAAATATTTTGTATCATACTCTGCGTTAAACTACAGGATCACGTAAATGTTAATGTTACACTTTATAACTATATGCTATAACTATAGATGGCTGTTGAATGCTTGAATTACTCTGGAGTGCGTTTCCTAAACAACGACATAACTCACGGCTGAACTATCATAGTACAATGCATAGTTTGGGAAATGAACCATGTAGTGACGAGTGTTTCCCCAAAGCCACAGTTTTTCTGTCGCAGATCCGTCGTTAGTTAGTTATAAAACACGTCCATAATGATGCTCTAAACGGGCTGGAGTCATAGAAAACCCCATAATTGTTGTGCAAATTATATTGTTTTACATGCACATGCATGTTTTAAAAAAAGCCTTAGTTTTGTTATAAAAAAAATGTGCACTCGTTTTCCATATTATGTGAAATATATGTAAACGACACATAAGAACTATATAGGTTTCCTTTACAAATACTATTGAGAAAAGCCTAATTTATATAAAATCACCTAGCTAACACATATTCTAATCTCATACATAAACCATATAAATGGTTGATGGTTGTAGGCCTAATTTACAGCAGACTATTTATTAAGAAATGAAAAATCCTACTTAAAAATAATAATAATAATTATGATGATTTTTAATATTAAGTAAGATATTGTTGTTGTTGTTTTTGTATAGTTTTTTTTGAAAAGTCTACTTTTATAATTTGACACATTTGACACCGCAAAAGTGTTCTGACCAACAGGCCCATATACAGTACAGACCATACCTTTCAACATTGGGATGTAAAAAAAGGCATACACCCACCATAATAGGGGATAACACCCCCCCCCCCCCCCCCAACCCCCCAAAATTGCTTGTGTTTAAAAAAAAAATCAAAATTGACATCTTTAGATGATATTATTATTAATTATGTGTACAGTATATGTCTGTTCAAACACACACCCAAAACCCAGTATCCTTTTTCGCTTTGCTTCAAATCAGTAAACAGCGTCTATTTATCACCATGGAGCACGTCAACTTACAGTCACGCACCGTTTTATGTTTTTAGGATTGCATAGGAGGAGCGACACCACCTGTAATGAAAAGGAAAGGGAATCCCGCCATTTTTATATTTATTTCAAAGTGTTTCATGCCTAAATAAAACAAAAGCACAGAACAGACTCGCATTTAAGAGCAAGGGGCGGCCCCTGGTGGTTCGGCGGTATGGGTTGCGCATAGGGTAAATCAGCTCTTTAATGTTTATTGCCTCCCTTCAGAGAAAGACTGAAAATAGGGGAGATATACAGGAAAATACCTTTACAGGATGATAGCAGGATAGAACTGTAAAATACGGAAGAATCCCGGGAAAAACAGGAGGGTTGACAGGTATGGTACAGACACATTTCTTAATAAATAACCTACTATAAATTAAAAGCATTAACCTATGCTAAGTTTTTGATTACAAAAGCTTTGGAGACGTTACATAAATTCCGCTTTTAAATAATAGGTCACCAACAGCTTTGCTCATGAGCCACGGCTGCATTCAAAATGGCATAAATGATTTTAAAGTACACCTGACTTTAATGTTTTCTTTTAAATCATTCCAAGTTTAAATGTTAGAATGTTCTGATTGAATAGGACATATGGGGGATAACAGGGAATAGAACACAGCCAGGAACCATGCTTCTAACTACAGCTCTAAAGGTGTAGTTGCAAGCATACAAGTTTGCAATGCAGTTTATGAATGTTCGTTGGGACGACGGATTTGGGAAACAGCAAATCAACGAACTATGTTTGTAATGACAGACCTTGCGACCTTAGTTAGCTAACGTTGCTTTTTGGAAACGTACTGATTGGCTGATGAACATAAGATATGCAGTTATTTTCAGAGAAACACACAGCTAAAGTAATTTCATTGAGGTCTTCTGTTGATACTGAAGATGAGTAAAGCACCAGCAACAAAGGCAGAGCTTATTAATATAGTCCCCAATTTACTTTAAACAAGGGAAAAAATTAGAAAATAGTTTTGCACAGTCTAGTAAATCAAGGGAACAAATTAATAAATTGCGAACACGCTTGGTAATTTCCAAAAATTAAATCATTATTATTAAACTATTAGAATTACCATGTTTTATCCATAACCTATGAAAGATAAAAACAGTGTTTAATAATTAACTTAAAAAACAACATGTAAAAAAAAGCCATCAGACTTTTTTTTTTCATTTCGACTAATGGGGTGTTTATGCTATTTATGTTATCATAAAAACAAAATAAAAATCATACACTACTGAACATAGAGGTGTCAGTCATAGACTTGTACAGTAAACATTATGCCTCATTATATGAGGTTAATAGTAAATTAAATGAATTAATAGATGACAATAATAATAATATAATAGTTAGAATGTCGCACGTTTTTGTGTCTCAATATGTTTGTTTATATAGGCCTATTGGTGAGTGTGTATGCTTATAACCACCTTGTTAATAACCCAGGATAGTTGGGGTCTCAAGTCACTGGAGTTGTAACTTTGGGGGTTGGGGCTGAAAAGTTTGAAAACCCCTGATATAAATCAACATCGACTAGAAAAGGAATCATTCTTTAATTCTTTCCCTCATTACATGAGTTAAATACCAGGTTTTCCCCTTTTTTGTCATATTTTCAAATATTGTGCATCAAGCCAATGTTTGCAGCTGGTTGGCTGGGTGTATGCCTTATTTTTTACATCTCTATAGAAAGACATACTCCTGGGACTAGGTTATTGCTGAAAAGAAGTATTGGCAGACACACCATTGTATATTCTGCAGAGCATTGTGCTGCATGCAGCCATTGTTTTTGGGTGAGATTCTGCTTGCGATCACACCCCCAAAAAGCCAGTGCAGAACATTCCTGTGCAGTGTGTCCGGCTCTCACAGCGATAATAAGCAATCCGTGACTCTCTCCGGGAGGTGAGGCTGTTTTTCGGCTGGATTGTTTGGTCTGCGTGTGTGCGTGTTATCGGATCTGTGGGGCACCCAGATCTCTAACACAACTGCCATTCTTAACATTCCCATAAACCCCTGGGGCTGCAGGGGAGGGGTGGCTGTTAGAAGCCCATCGATTGAACAAAACCCCCTGATGGGACCGCAAAATAATCAATAAACCACCATGTACCCCCTGTGGAAAGAGGGAAGAGAGGAAGGGAAGAGAGGAGTGCACACTCCCTCAGGAGTGTCTGATCTTATTTCTGTCCATTTACATGGCTCACACGACCTCACTCACACTACCTTAATCCACACTGGTTTGTTTTACTTGTGCTTTTCTGTCCAACTTTATTCCCTCCTGAATGACTGAGTGAAAAAAAATGGAATTGTGTGTGTGTGCCTGGTATTCCCTATATTATAAGGACCAAATGTTTGTGTGTGTACTGGTTTTGGTGGTTTACAAGGACAGAAATTTTGTATAATGGCATGGCTATGACCTACAACTTTGTGGTGGTTTATGAGGACAAGACTTATGTACTTGTAATACAAAACATGTAAAAATCATACACTACCTGACAAAGGTCTTGTCTCCTATCCAAGTTTTAAGAATAAAAAATAATAACTTGACTTCTAGTTGATCATTTGGTATCATAAGTGGCTTAAGGCAAAGGCCTCTAGATTTTGCTTATTTTAAATAATAAAACAAATAATAATAATGGGCGCCACGGTGGCGTAGCAAGTAGCACGTTCGCCTCACAGCAAGAAGGTCGCTGGTTTGAGCCCCGGCTGGGTCAGTTGGCATTTCTGTGTGGAGTTTGCATGTTCTCCCCGTGGTTGCGTGGGTTTCCTCCGGGTGCTCCGGTTTCCCCCACAGTCCAAAGACATGCGGTATAGGTGAATTGGGTAGGCTAAATTGTCCATAGTGTATGAGTGTGAATGTGTGTGTATGGATGTTTCCCAGAGATGGGTTGCGGCTGGAAGGGCATCCGCTGCGTAAAAAATATGCTGGATAAGTTGGCGGTTGATTCCGCTGTGGCGACCCCGGAATAATAAAGGGACTAAGCCGACAAGAAAATGAATGAATGAATAATAATAATAAAATAGGGTCATGCCTTGATTATTAATTATTTAAATAGGACAGTAAAGTCAGTAAGGACAGTAAGGTCTGACTTAGCTTAGAAATAATACACTTAACAGAAATAATGTACAGTATAGAATATAAAGTCATGGTGCCGTGGGAAAATTATTTATATTGTGTATGACTCCCATGAGCTTGGAGGACTGCATCCATACATCTCTGCAATAACTCGGATAACTTATTAATAAAGTCATCTGGAATGACCTCCATCTTACCCCAGCAATAATAATGTTTATGTCTGGTGACTAGGCTGGCCAATCCTGGAACGCCTTGACCTTTTTTGCTTTCAGGAACTTCGATATGGAGGCTGAAGTATGTGAAGGAGCACTATCCTGCTGAAGAATTTGCCCTCTCCTGTAGTTTGCAATGTAATGGGCAGCACAAATGTCTTAATCTCTTTCACGCCCCCATGCTGAATGTAACCCCAAACCCTTATTTGTCCTTCACCAAACTTGACTGATTTATGTGAGAATCTTGGGTCTATGTGGGTTCCAGTAGATCTTCTGCAGTATTTGTGATGATTGGGATGCAGCTCAACAGATGATTCAGAAAAATTTACCTTCTGACACTTTTCCAAATGATCAACTAAAAGTCAAATTATTGTTTCTTGCTCTTTTAACTGCGATTGATGACAAGACTTTTGTCAGGTAGTGTACATAATGGGGTCTTTAGACATCAAAACTTTAGGTAACTTTGCCTAAAAATGTACACTATAATTAATTTTTACTGTATAAAATACGTTACTGTATGCCTATGGAGAGTTCTCATAAACCCTCAATACCAATGCGCGTGTGTGTGTGTGAGAGAGAGAGAGAGAGAGAGAGAGAAAGAGAGACAGAGAGACAGAAAGATTGAGAGAGAGAGAGAGAGAGAGAGAGAGAGTGAGAGTATATCTGGACCTCCACATTTTTAGTTTGATACTTGCATTTTTTTTTCTTTCTTTTTCTTTTTTTGGGGGGGACCTTGCTGAAATTGTAGGCCTCAAAAAGTAATGACATTTTGTAGATTGGAAGAAAAGTCACTTGCAGAATGCTGAAAACCTTCTATTGATTTCCATTAAGAATGCAATCAAACATCCCATGATGTCTGATACGTGAGTGCGGGAACTTCTGCTTGGTGAAAAATTATTTAATTTCTCTTATTGGCACTTCTATCTTTTCCTTTTGATTTTTTTTGTTGAGTTTTGCTGTTTTGAGGAATGGTGCGAGCGATGGCCTGTGAAGGTGTAGTGCTGTAAGTATACTTATATATAGCCTTGTTTTAATAACCCAGACCTAGCCTCAAGATTGTGAGGTTTCTTAATTACAGTGGAATCAGAGAGTAATATTGAGACGTGCTTTTAAAATGTAATAATACAAGTTTTCGATTTTTATTAATAATTTGATGTATTTAATATTTATGCAAATGTCTACGATAAGATGCAAAGCTGATCTGTCAGCACCATGACTATCATCTTTAGTTTCTCTTGATCCTAAAGAAAATATTGTAATTTAATGATTTCATGCTCAAGTAATAATTCTCACGAACTGGAATACAGCTGTTTTATTTATTTATATGTGTTTATTTAAAGAAACACATTGGGCTCTATTTTAACGATCTAGGCGCACAGTCTAAAGCGCATGGTGCAAAAACATTTAGGGGCATGTCTGAATACACTTTTGCTATTTTAAGGATGGAAAAATATGCTATGTGCCACAGCGCATAGTCTAACAGGGTTGTGCTTATCCTTTTAATGAGTTATTGGTGTGGTTTGAGCATAACGTGCATTAACCCAATCAGAGTCTCATCTCTCATTACCTTTAATAGTCAGTTGTGTCGTGCCATGGCGCATTTGCTATTTACATGCTGGACTTTGTAAATAGAAAAACTGAACGCTCCACTAGCGGGAACAGACCATCTGCAGCGCAGAGATAAACAACGAGCCTCCTCCATTCGGCCTCTTTACTTTCTTTTTACTTTTACTCTTTACTCCTTTACTTTTGTGGAGTAAGGAAAAGGTGGAAACTCACTCCACTGAAGACATCCATTAGCCTACATATTTAATTTTGTTTGTTAAGCGCAAAGATTTGTTTCAACACTATTTCTTAATTCAGCTCTAATTTATAGCAAATGAATAAATGAACAATAATAATGAAGTGTGGTTAAAAAAAAAAAAAAAAAAAAAAAAAAAAATGAGTTATATCCAAACACATGTCCTACTCTTATGCCCCATATGGCGATGCATACATCTCTAAAACCCGACAGGTAAAATCTAAACTTGGAGATGAGGCATGGTGACAGTGGTTTTTATATTCATGTAGAAAATAATAATTTTGTAACATTTTAATTCTTTATTTTTTTCAAATGTAAAGATATTTGTGCATTGTTGTACATCCTGTGTGTATTAAGCAGTGTGTAAGCATTTGAACCCACATAGGGACATACTAACATGCTCTGCGCTGAACTTTAGACCTGCTTTCGAGTTGGTCAGTGGCACAGTCTATTTCAGTTTCTCAAAAAAGCAATGCACCAACAGTGCGCCTCAACACACCTCCTTTTTGAATTGGAAAACCATGAGTCCACAAAGTGGCACAAATGGATTTGCTTTTTAAATGTGGCATAAAAAAAACAAAAAAAACAAAACAAAACTGTTGCTCTGGTTTGAAAGTAGCAACAAATCACGCCATCCTTGTCTTACACCTTATTGTGACGAATGTATGATAGGGCCCATAATGTGTCATTTAAATAGAAATATATCATGATATCATAGCTAACTAACTTTTTTTTTTCTTAATATTATAATTAACTTTATGCCTCTGTCCGTGTGTCTTCATCCTCTTACAGTGTACTTTGTAGTTTCCTTTGCCACTTACCAACCAATGAAAATGTAGTCAATCAAACCTCTTATTGAAGAATGCTCTAAATCCAATGCACCTTTAATGCTTAAAATGATAAATTTCCTCCAAAAAAAGAAGTTTGTACATTTCGAGGCTCATCTACAGTATATGCTAGTTTAAACTGAACTGAAAAAGGGCAAGAAAAAAAGGAATGAAGTACAATATTTCTTACAAGTAAACCAATATGAACTCATTCTTGCACCAAGTCCAATGCAAATTTCATAGGATTTTGAAACTTGTTGCTTTAGTCCAAACAAGCTATATATTTAGAGTTGTTAAACATTCCATCTTTGCTTATATGAAAAAGCAAGCATCAGAGGAGGGACTGAAAGATGAGAATGCGATTCATATCCAAACAGCATTTATTTTTAACTCTCTATGTTTTATTCAGAAATGAAGTGACTTCATCCACCGAGACAGTGACAGAGGACAGTAACTTAGTCTGTCAGCTCTTTTAAATTTCCCTATTCGATCTGCCCCGGCGCTACTAAATCTTCAGTGTTCCGGCACAGCTTGATGTGCGAATGGCCTTTTATTCATACTAAATCTCCGTCCACGAAACATTTTGAACAAGCCCACAGTTTCTTTTCGCAAAATCACTCTGAATCAACTGGCTAAACCCCATGAATCAACTTGCTGTATCAAGTGTGGACAGTAGGGAGCAGCGAATCGATCCTGATATTAGCCCTGAGTCGATGGTTTTAAGCTGTGAATCAACTCTCTGCTTGTTCGCGAGTCAATTTGTGCGAACCATGAATCTCCCCGGAGCAAGAGTTGGGATGTCTGCCCGCCTCAGGGCCGAAACCTTCTCGTCCCAGTAAGCCGTGGCAAGAGTTATAGGACGTGACAGAGAGGCAGGAGAGAAAGGTATGAAGCGTTGAATATTTTGGCAGGTCGTCTGGAGGTTGAATGGACGATTCTGTTCACGTACGTTCCTCTTTCTTATCCCTCATCCCGGCTCTTGGCAGTCTCACCCTGGCCTGTCCATCAGCATGTCGCCTCCGTGATAAACCTCGTTGGGTTCTTCCCTACGCGATCGGGCAATAAAACAGCATTAAAATATTAAATCTGTCCGCCGACCCCCCTCGTAAATAAAGCCATAAATTACCAGTGGTCTCGTAAACGGCGGAGAGACAGAAGATGGAGGTTTATGGGGGGAGGGGGTGCCGAGGTGGCAGTTTTGCACCCTGACGGCCATCACTCCTTTCTACATCTCCTTTTCATTTCGGCAGCGACGCTCGGCAGACAGGATGCTAACAGGTGAAGGTCGAGGTGTTGTGTTGTATGCATTATTAACAGTCTATAGCGAAGCTTTACTGTGCTCTGGCTGCAGCTGTGTGCTTTCTAACATTGGTACGGTATTGTAAGGTGTTGGACTTGGTTTTCTGCAAAACAAATTCATAAAATAGAGTTTTTGAAGGCATTCTTTTTATTCGAACCCACTTAAGGTAGAAGAATTTCAGATAAAGAGGCTGTAATGCATTTTGGTTTCTCATTTAGCTTGAAATGGATATGGAACAAAAATAAAAAGCATGCAAAAAAAAGATTATATAAAAACCACAGCTCAATCATGACAAAGAATCAAAAATGTTACTTTAAAGGTCATAGTTTTGACTTTTAAAATCATATTAATGTGATAAAAGGTGAGAATTATGACAATCAAAACTATGACATTAACATGATTATGACAAAAGGCAAAAATATGACTTTAAATACAACATTATGACAGTAAGTTGTCAAAGCCATATCACCCTGCAGCCTAAGACGAGTTACTTATTGAAGCTAAGCAGAGCTGAGCCTGGTTAGTACCTGGATGGAAGACCACATGGGAAAACTTGGTTGCTGTCGTAAGTAGTGTTAGTGATTCCAACAGGGGGTGCTTGAACTGCAGTCAGTGTGAGTCCTAATGACGAGGACACTAAGCTTTCAGTGAGCTCCGTCTTTTGGATGCGACATTAAACAGAGGTACTGTCTCTGTGATCATTAAAAACCCCATGGCACTTCTTCGTAAAGAGTAGAAGTGTAACCCCAGTGTTTTGGCCAAATTCTTTTCATTTGTCCTTACCCATCATGGCCTCCTAATCATCACCATCCACCAAATTGGCTCTATCACTGTCTCTCCACCCCACCAATAGCTGGTGTGTGGCGGGCGCACTGGCGCCATGTCCTGTGTCTGCTGTTCCATCATCCAAGTGGATGCTGCACATTGGTGGTGGTGTAAAGAGACCCCCCCCCCCCCCCCCCCCCCCCACCCTTATCTCCTGTCGTGATTGTGAAGCACTTTGGTTGTATTACTATAAATGATATATGCGCTATATAAATACACATTACAATACATGACATTTAAGTAAAATTATGACATGCCAAGTAAAAATTATAAATTTAAAAGTCAAACTTATGATTATTTTTCAAAATTTTAAACTTGATTTTACCTATGTTTTGTAGGGCCATACATTGCATATTGGCGATTGGCCACAATGTGTATATACTATATAACTGTGGCTTCACTCCATAAAGGAAGAGAGTTTTGGTAGGAAGCACACAGTTTTTGATCGTAACGTAGCGTAACTCAACGTAATGTAATGAGAGTCGTGTGCAATAGATGAAGGAATTCTGTTAACTGGTAAATAAAGACGTTTTTATTTGCATCTATTTTGCCTACGGACTCTGACTTTTACGTGTACAAAACTTGCTTACTCTACCAACGATAGTGGCAATTGGAAAGCCGATCCTAATTATGACTAATATCATATTTTTTCCCACTAGTTTTTGATTTTTTTATCTTTTCATCACAGGACTGTATGTATGTGCACAGGAACTTGTGTATCTTTATCGCCACCTATTGGTCTGGCAGGCATAATACAGCACTGTTTGTCATTTTTGTGGATATGTGAAGGATGGTTGTTTCGACACCATTATTGTATTCAAAATATCTAAGAAATGCAGATTTAGCAAATGAGTTTAGAAGAATACAAGTAAAGTGAGCAAAGCAGGCAAGGAAGGCATACAGAAGGTTGCTATAATGTTTTATCATCTTGATTAAGGATTTCTGTGTGCAAATGTTTTAAAAAACCCTAAAAACCTGCACCCTAGAAAGAATGAAAAAGTGATCTTTAGTACATAAGTGCTATAACACAATTCTCATGCTTTGTTCATGGTTAGTATATCTGCAGTCCTAATTTATTTTTTTTCTATTCACTAAGGAATAAACAAATATATATTGCTAATTGTTGATGTAAATTATTTCCTTACACTTGCACTGACAATCCTTTTATTGTGTTCAAGAGTTGCTGTCAGGCAACTGTAGACTCTGCAAAACATGTATCCTCCAGGAGGAACATTGGACACTCATGCTCTAATGACTGGTCGTTGATGTGATGCAATTTATAGTCAACAGACCTATTCCGAACGGTCCAACTTTTGATAATATTGAAAACTATGCTTTGGTTCAAATAAGACAATTGTAAATGTGCTGTTGACAATATTTAGATTTAAAATATATTTTCACTAGGAGCAGTTAAATCCATAATTAAGGATTGCAAATACTATGGCAGAGCTGTGAATAGAGTCTTGCGAGGGGAGAAGGTGAAATAAATGCAGAAAGTCAATCCTAGAGGAAAACCTGATAGAGTCTAGACACCTGACACTTGGGAAAAGAGCTGTTTTCCAGCAAGACAGTGAGCCCAAGCCAAAAATACAGTACATAGAATATGTGGCTTTAAATCTATAATGTGGATTCACCACTTTAAATCTTGAAATAATAAAACATCATTTCTTTATTTTGAAAATGTTACAATTAAGAAAGCATTTTAATAATTAAGTACATTTCAAATCAATTTGAACTTGAGTGAGCATGAATGTGTGTGTATACAGTATCATCCTGAAATAATTGACTGCTCTATTTGTCATTGGGGATCCATCGTTATTTATGTTTCTTATTATTATCGTCAATGTTGAAATTCTTGTACTTCATGTTTTTGTGGAAACCATACGTTTTGCTTTTGCAGGTTTTTGATGAAAGGAGGTTTAGCTTGAAATGACAGCATTTCTTTGAAATCTTTACTGACAGTTTTGATCAAGTGAAGTTTTTTATTATTTATTTTTGATTTTCATTAATTGTTTTAAGCAGAATCACAGTTTTTATCATTGTTGATAATCAATAATTTTTCAGGAGTACCAAATCCAACTATCTGAAAGATGTTGTGACTGAAGATTGGAGTAAATATGCTATAAATCATGATTTAATTAAATCTTTGTATATATAAATTAACATAAAATTAGTTTATATGAGGAAAAAATAGTTCATAATATTTCTAATATACGTTTTTATTGTATTTTCTTCAAATATATGCAGCTTTACCAAGAATAAGAGACTTCTTAAAAAATATTGAGAAATATAAACATTAAACAACATTTGAAGTGGATCAAAACCTTGCATTAGAGTTGTCCTTAAACTACTGAACACCCATTCTTGTCTTTTCTAGAATTTTAAATGTCTTTTTTGTATTCTCGCCTTTTGTGAAAAAGTTTTTGATCCACTTCAAATGCTGATAGCAACGTGGGATAAAAGTAACAAAGCAGATTTCTTGGAGCCCTTACAACATTTGCTTTTCTAGGCTGTAACGGCACATTCAGCATGCAACCCTTGACGAAGCTGCCAAATATCAAGTGGTTTCATCACTGTGTCCCAAGGTTAGGTCTGAATTTCAGTTTTTAAGTGCAGCAAGCAAATTATTGTAGCGGTACTTTTTTTCCTTATTACAAGTTGTGTTTCTCGTTTCATGTGTCACAGTAAAGATCAGTCTACAGGTTATTTAGTGCAATAACACGTCCAAGTTAGCAATGTCTGAGCTTTTAGTTTAAAGTAAATCAGATTAAAATGGCAAGAATTCCTGTAGGGATGAAGGTGACACCTTTATTTACGTCCCACTGCAAATACCTCATTTTTTCCACTGAGATATACAAGTTCGTAGTGATTCAATTCAGATGGTTGTTTTTAAATGAATACGTATTGCTAATATATATTTTTAAGCCGAAAAGAAAATGAATGAACGAATGAATGAATGAACTTGAAAATGCGACAGACTTTTGTCAGATAGTGTTCCTTAATGTTTTTAGTTTATTGTAACTTATTAAACCAAGTGAATTGTCTTCTAACTTAATTTTATTTGTTACACAAGCTGTTTTAAGTCAGTTTAAATTAATATAAGTTCAATGGACTCTTAAGGTTAATCTGATTCAGGATAAAAATTTAAGGCAACCAGGATATATTTACAGTTTTTTTTTTAAGTCAGATATTTGAAGAAACACAATTTAATACTTTATATTGAAAAGACAAAGAATATGTTTGCTGTCAACATATGAGCATATTCAGAGTTAGATATATTTAAAATAATTAAGGTAAATCTAGCACATATTGCTGTGTTACTTTTGACCCACATGTTACTTTTTTCAATACTGTAAAAATGTGCAATTTGTTTCAACTGAAATTATTTTGAAATTGATCTACATTTGGGCAAAATGTCACCTGATATTGATAGACCACACTTATGAGTAGGCATGGGCCAGTATAAGATTATGAAGGTATGATAACCTTGGATAAAAAATATCATGGTTTCACGGTATGACGGTATTGTGATTACTGCACTAAAATATATTCTTTTTAAATGTCTAACTAAAAAACAAAACCTCTTTCCCCATCAAACACAATAAATTTTATTTTGAGAAACATTTAAAGTGTTTTGGGACAGTAAACATGTCAAGCTAAATAACTCATTGATTTTTTGTTTCAAAAAGACAGATTTCTTTTCAATTTACACCTAAAAAACAAAACAAAAAAAAGTAAATAAAAAATCTTACTCATACCTTAGAAACGGTATAGCAGAACATTTTGGCGGTATGAAAACCTTGACTTTTCATACCGTGGTATACCTTGAAAACAGTTATCGTCCTATTATGAGTTGGTAACCACAGCAAGAATATCTTTCTGTCTAAAACATTATCTTTTTAAAACATTATCTTAGTATTATCTGAAAACAATTAAGTTAACATTATCGATTTGTGTTGGGACAACTTGAAGGAATTGTGTGGAACCCTGCATTTCTTATAGTGTGTAAGCAAAATATTTCATCACTTGATTCCCAGCTTGACATTTCTATCCATTTGCATCTGAATGCTTTTTTTTTGACGATTCCCTAATCGCAAAATGCAGCCTCAGTGAACTGCTTTTCAGAGCACTTACCCCGTTTTAAAAAAAGATTTTACCTCGTCATCATCTTCGATGTCTTTATTTATCATTGACTCTTAACTCAACCGACCGCTCCCCCAGGTGCCATCAGCATTAGTGTACTGGAGACGGTACGAATCCACCCAAACACACACTCTCTGTCTGTTTAGTATGCGTGAAAGTGTGCCGTCGGTGGCGGTGCAGTGTGTTGCTCCTGCGAGACCAGCGGAGGGTGGCAGCCCCTCCAAATCTTCCCACCCGCCGCTTCTCCTGTCATCTCCTCCTTCAGTTGCGTCTCCCAGCCTGCATCTCTCCTTCCGTCTTTCCCTGACAATCTGTCCATCCTCTCTCTCTCTGGTTAATTAGAATAGGGGGCAGAGGCACACTTGAGTAAGCTCACTATCAGATGATTAATTGCTGGGGGTAGAGGGATGGAGCAGAGGGACTCGGTGCTGAAGAGAACACAAGGTTACTTATTCACACACACATACACACTCTAACTCTCTTTCTCTGTCTCTCGCTCATCGAGTCCTTTTCAATGCATTTCATTATAGATTTATTTGCTGGGTTGTCGACATAACAGCATTCGCAAAGCAATTAACAAAAGGGGTGTGTACGAGAATGATAAACTCAGGGAAATCAACTGATAAAAGTTGAACTCCTGTTGTAAAAGTTGGCATCACTTGCATTGGGGAGTTTTCTCATTTAGTCCGTCTTGCTGATTCTCCAGCCTTTTCTTCATCATCTTGTGTTGTTGTTGTGGGCGTTAGAAGGCCAAGTATCTTTTTTTTCTTTTTCTTTTTACTGATGATTTATTATTAAAAGTTTTATGACATTTGAGTCACTTGGCTAAAAATATAACTAAATACACTGGATCTTGTTTGCTTGATGTTTAAGTTATAGACACTGTACTGCTGCATTAAAGTGCACAGCATTCTTATTGTTGTTGTTATTAATATGACATATTTTGCTTCCACTGGTCACACTGTACATAACCTTATTTATTTAATATATTTAAAATTGTATTTACTTTTATTATTATTAGTATTTTTTTATTATTATTATTTATTTTATAAAAAAAAAATTCACATTGGGCCCTATCATAGACAGGGTGCAATATGAAAATATGAATTGATGTTATTTTCAGACCGGCGCAAACCTTATTTCATGTTTTGCACCATGTTGTTTAAATAGCAAATCCATTTGCACTACTTCGTGAACTCATGGGCGAGCTGGTCTATAAAGGAGGTGTGTTAAGGGGCATTGTTGGTGCATTGCTATTTTGAGGTAGTGAAATAGACAACGCCGATGAACATCTGAAAGCAGGTCTAAAGTCCAGTGCAGAGCGTGTTAGTCATGCCCCTATGTGGGTTCCAAAGCTTACACATCGCTTAATACACACAGGGTGTACAGTAATACACACATATCTTTACAAATGAAAAAAAAAAAACATTAATGGATTAAAACGTTAAAAAATTTTTATTTTCTACATGAGTATAAAAATCTATGCTTTATTCATGTCGGGGGCTTTTTTTTTTTAGTTAATTCATGACAGTTTAACTGTTTTCTCGCTCGTGAAGCGTTCAAGTTATCCACCTACAAAGTCCACCAGGTAAATAGCAAATGCACCATGGCACGACACAACTGACTCTTAAGGGGAATTGAGACTCGGGAGATGAGACTCTGATTGGTTTAATGCACGTTATGCTCAAAACACACCCATAACTCATTAAGAGAATAAGCACAACCCTGTTAGACCATGCACCAGGGCACAGAGCATATTTTTTTTCCAACCTAAAATAGCGAAAGTGGATTTAGGCATGTCCTAAGTGCTTTTGCGCCTTGCGCTTCAGACCTTGCTCTTTGACCATAAAAAATAGAGTCCATTAAGTTTATGTAAGGTTTTTTGAGAGAATCATCTTACAAACTCAATACAATTATATGTATATATATATAATAGCTATGTTATATATGATTACACAATAGTGTTAACTCCTGTGTTAAGACTAAAGTCTTAAAAATCATAAAAAAACATTTAATTGTGATTGTTACAGCAGTTTCAGTGTTACATTACCCTTCAGAAATAATTCTAATTGGCAATTACACTTTATTTTAAGGTGACATAGTTACAGTGTAATTATTCATTTACTATGTGGTATTAATTATGTACATACATGTATATGTACTAACTATAGGTTGAGTTAGAATGGGGGTTAGATTAGGGTTTGGATAGTTGTGGTTGTTTTTTGTTGTCCGTTTGAGTTTTGTTATAGCTTGAATTTGTGTTTGTATTAGTATAGGCCTTTAACATCTGGCAAAGGAACTACCGATGAAAACTAGTCGAGGACTAATTTGGGTACATTTACCTTCTTGAGGGATGTTCATTAATGTACACTTTGCCTTGTTGTAAAATAAATCAATTGAAATTTAGCATTACATGTAATTATGCATAATTCATTGTTATAATAAAATTTTTTAGAAGCATTTCTTATCAGTGTTATTTGTGTAGAAACTGACAGTAATGCATTTGTTTCTATTATCTGGTATTTTTGCATCTGTGTGTGTGTCTAAATGGCTGCATGCTTCATATCTCTGTGGATATAATTACACTCAGCCCTTCTTCACCTCTTTCTCTTATCCCATCCCCTCCATTGATGATCCATTTAAATAATAAAAAATAAAATAAGAAAAAAATAAAAACAGCAGTTATTTGAAATTACTATTACTATTGTTTCATAACAAATTATTTGCTGTGATTTTTGATCAATTTAATATATCCCTTTAAAAAAAACATAAATTGATAGTGCTGAGTTCATGTAATGTGTTTATAACTGTTCCATTTGCCGAGCCCGTTGCACGCCCACAATAGCAATTAAAAATAATATTTCCATCTTTCATATTCCACACTAGCGGTTTCTCTGGCCAGCTGCATTTTTCTCTTCTGAAAGGCAGATTGCTGTTATCTGTCCTTGACATTTCAGTCTCATTTTTTCCAGCCATTGTCTGTCTCTTTGTGGCTCAATGTCTCCGTATTCCTTGTATTGACTGCTTTCCGGTCATTCATTTCCATGTGATGCCTGCGCAGCCAGGCTTCAATTATATTAAAACAAATGTCTGTCTGCAAACGTTTCAAATTTGTTGTGACAACCCCAAAACACAAACGAACACACTTTTTTATCTATCTTTCTTATTTTCGTTTGTTATTTCCCTCTTGTAGTCACACTATTCATTCCCAGTGGTCTTTTTCTTACATTTCTTCTGTTTTCATAAATCTTTTCTGTGTGTGTCTGTGTGCAGGACTTAAATGTCCCTCTTTCCTCTCTTGTCATCTCTCTCTCTCTCTCTCTCTCTCTCTCTCTCTCTCTCTCTCTCTCTCTCTCTTTATTATTTGATGGATGATCTGTGTGTAGGAGGATATTCTGGCTGTAATAGACAGGCACGGGCAGCTAAATGTTAAGGGCCTCATAAAACGTGATCGGCCTCCCCCAATGCTCTCCATCCTTTAACCCGATCCCCGCATCCCCTCCATTACTCGTTTTCTCTCCTATTCCTACATCTCACTTTTCTTTGGCTTCTTTGCCTGTTTTATTTTCACCCTGCCTTTTGGTTTGTGTGAAATCGTGAAGCAGAGATTACTGTGCAATATTTGAATTTTTGGAAGCAATTATAGCCTGAGACCACTAGTGAACATGCTTGCATTCGTGTGTGTTGGTATGACTTTGAATGCTGCAAATTATCAGTGTAATTTGTAGGAATAATTTACAGTTGGGACCCAAAAAGAAAGGGCAGTTTGTCAGATGAAGAAGAGCTGGAGTCAGAGATTTAAATAGATAAAGTTTACTGACGATAGTTTGCAGTTTCATCAGCAGAAGCCAGCTTTAACACTCGCAGTGTTTTCATAGGCCACACTGCTTATAATAACAAATCAATTATACCCTTACATAACACACTGTTGTCATTAACTGCATCATACATATACAGTGCATTCGGAAAGGATTCATAGTGCTTCACTTTTTCCTCATTTTTTTATGTTAGAGCCTTATTCCACAATGGATTAAATTTGTTTATTTCCTCAAAGTTCGACACGCAATACTCCATAATGACAATGTTAAAAAAACAAAAAAAAGATTTTTTTAAATTGTTGCAAATTTATTACAAATAAAAAATCTGAAAAATCACATGTATATAAGTATTCACAGCCTGATACAAGTATCAGCTTCCTTTAGAAGTCCTACAAAGACATTCCATGTTTCGAAAATAATGTTATTTTGTTTAAAAGTGAATAAGAAATTCATTGAAATACCACAATAACAGATTTGACAAACAAACAATCTGCTATTGTTGTATCCTAAACATCTTGTTCAAATTTATGAGACAATTTTTTTTTTTCACCAAAAGAAAATGACATCACTAGAAACAAGTGACATGCGTTTTCTATCAGTGCTTTTAAAGATTGTGATGTCTTTTAATAACCGATGTAACAGAGTTGACTAGAACCTAGTAATAAAAGCAAAATGTTTATTTTATATTACAAATAATTCATTAAATAGAGGTTCAGTGCTAATGTTAAAGTTAACTTAGTAGTAGAGTAAACACACAAAAACAATGAAAAGTAGACTTCATTATTTCATGATAGCTGAAGTTAAATGCCTTATGCAGGAGGTGAAGACAATAACTATAGTGAGAGTTAGGGCTGGGCAATTAATCGAAAAGTAATCAAAATCGACATTCAGAAGCTATAATGGATCTCATTTTTTTCAGGTCAATTTCTTCAATTACTTTTCCTATACCGTGTGTGGAGTCACGTGACCCCACTCTGTTTTAAGGCTGATTTATACTTCTGCGGCAAGCGCACATGTACAGTATGGTCCGGTGCAGCCTTCACGTGGTCGCATACCTGTGCACCTCTCAAAAAATGTAACTACACGTTACACGTTTGCACTACATTGATGATGATTGGAAGCTGAGCCAGAAATGCCTTGAGATGCCTTGATTTAACTTACCCAATTCATCTATACTACATGTCTTTAGACTTGTGGGGGAAACCGGAGAAAGAACATGCAAACTCTACACAGAAATGTCAACTGACCCAGCCAGGGCTTAAAGCAGCGACCTTTTTGCTGTGAGGCAACAGTGCCAACCGCTGAGCCACCGTGTTGCCTCCCTAAATAGACACAACATATAGTTTTTTTCAGAGATAATTTGTGTTATTATTATTATTATTATTATTACTGTGTTATTATCCATATCAGTTTTTGAAAAATAGTAGATGGTTTATCTTGGAGATGCAAAATATACCTGCAGTTCTAGAATCACCCACATACTGTACGTACACACATATGCGTGCATAAATAATAAATACTTAAACCCATTTAAACTAACTTTTGATCTATTTATAACAAAACATTTTACACTTTGTAATTATCACTTCAATGCCTTCAGATCAAATAATGCTTTTAAGCTGAATGCATTCTTAAAACAAATACTGATGTTGTTTCAGAACTTAAGACAGTTATAAGCAGGGCTTGATTTCAGCTGTGGCGGGTTAGACAGATACCCCCACTAGCCACATTGGCTGGTTGAAAATCATTTTGAAATTGCTAGAGCTGCCTCATCCTAGAGGACTAGAACTTTAGTTTAAGACCGTTTGTCAATATGCGTGCAAGTGTGATCTAAGAACCGAGAAGCAGCGCGATTGATAACTGTTTGTGCGAGCAAAAGTAAGCAGGTGAATACCGAGTGACTTGATGATCAGGCGCACGGTGACAGTGTGAGCTTGGAACAGTTGATGTGATGCAATTTCCTTGCGCAAAACAACCCTGCCTGAAAATGCAACTGGTGTGATCGTTTCTCTTTGAAATAGATTGGAAATAGCTGTGCTCGTGCACCCACAGTCCTGCTGCTTTCAGGAATTCCAGATTTTTTTTGCAGCAGCTGCTGCTTTCGCTTTTACCATTCTTTGAACAGATTATTACTGGGCCTAAGGGTAACCATGTGCACGTAATCATCCTTTCACTATCGCACACAGAATATTTTTCACCTGCTTTCTTTTGCTCGCTGTTATTTTTGTTAATATGGTTTAATTGTCAGCCTTTACATTAACATTGCTTTAATAGGAGATTAACTCTGCATTTACTGTATCTGTAGTTACCTGATGATCTGGGACCTTTAACCTGGACAAACTACTGTGTATAGTTTTTTTTTTTTTATGTCAGTTTTTTTTAAGAACATTTTTGTTGAATAAAAAGTGTATGTAAACAGCTATATTTACAAATAGCTTGTTTGACACATTTTTTTTATTTATAATATTAATAAAAGTAGTATAGTATTATTATTAGGCTAATACATTTGTTTAGTGTGGCCAGAGAAAAAAATGGTAATCCTTAGTGTTGAGCCCTAAAAAGTCATGTGAGAGAAAAAGAAAGGAGGCATGTGGACATAACACATAATTTAAAGCAAGTAATTTTACCATGCAAATATATTTTCCCAACAACAAAATTGTGGCTAGTGGCTAAAATGGCATGTGGCTAATGTAGCAAATCTACTAGCCACAGTGGCTAGTGATTAAAAAAAGTTAATGTCAAGTCCTGGTTAAAAGGCATGTAAGTCCTGCCTAAATTCAGGCACTCTCATATTCTGTAACCCGTGGAACCAAATTACTTTAAAGATAAAGTAAAGATAAAGTTAAATTGCATCTTATTTTTGTTTGATAACGTTATGATTATCAGCGATCTAGTGCCTGCAGATCGCTAACGAACAACAAATCTGCTGGTTTATGGATTACAGATCCAGTCATCCAACACACACACACACACACTCACCTGCTTCAAGTCACCACTGATTAGACACTCAGCTGAAGCTACTCATGAACTGATTGCAGCGGCTATAAAGTGAGCACACAAACACACAGAGGCTGCTGAGTCTTGTAAGCTGTATAGTGAACATTATGATGCAGTTTTCTTTGTCTTTGCAGTGTTTTGATCCTCGACATGCTTTACTCTTCTCTGCCTACCACTAGTGGTCAGAGGGCAGGCAGCAAAGCGAGGCTTCATGAAACACTGAAACAGTCAAAGCAAATGTGTCGAAGCTACGAAACGTTTCGAAACCTCACTCTACGGTGACACCTAGTGGTCATTTATTTTCTATGTATTGCACTGGAACCGCTTCAGCAAAGAAAAGTTGACCAAATTGAAGTATTAAACCCCACTTTGTAGAATTACACCTTCAAGAGATTTAGTAAGGCAGTTTTGGTTTCTGACTGCCATGCAGGGATATCGGGTTTGAATCCAGGCTAATACAGCTATTTTGACATGCTTTAATATCAGTTTGAATTGCTCTGTTCTTGTCGCGTTTTGTTTCAACTTTGGTCTGACATCCGAATAAACACTAGAATAAATATGTCTTGTTTTAGTGGTAAAACAGGGTGATTGCTAGATCAGACACGGTGGCCAGAAGTTAACAAGAATTATTTATATTATTCATTATATTTCCCATTTATTGTACTTTATTAATATCTACCCAAACCCTAAACCCAACCATCACAGTACTGTAAAAATATTAATTATTGTTTTACAGTGTTACAGAAATGATGCTAAACTGATGGCAGATCAGCAGCTGTATCCTATCTAGACTACACCATAAAACAGTAACATGATTAAAATAAATAAAATCATGATTTCGGAGTATTTGTTCTGGTCAGGATTCGAACCCAAAAGTCATTTGAAGCACACGAACGGTCCACTAGGCCATATGAGACAGAAGTTTTTCTCATATTTGCAAGGTCTCAAAGCGCTTCTAAACTGATCGATGCTTTGAATCGCTTTATTCACGTGTTTCGGATCATGGTTCAGTGCAGTGTTTCAAAACACTTGCGCTTAAGGATCTCGACACTGTTGAAACATCAGGTTCACGTCAGCCGTCCCTACTGATCACTCTCCTGTTACTTTGACTACAATTTTGGATTGCCTGTATACATCTGTTCGCTCCTGTGTTGACCATTGCTTACCTGACTTCTCTAATAAACCTGCATTTGGATCGGCAAGTCTGCTCTGTGTCTGCTTCACAACAGATATTTTGCTGATTAGACGCTTGTGTGCTGCATAGTTCTGCCAAATGTGCATGCTAAATCTAATGCTGTATTTGAAAAATTCATAGAAAGACCACAACTTTGGCCATTACTCCCTTCGTGCTTGCCAAAACATCAGATTAAAACACACTTGGCTCAGAAATATAAAAGTTGTTTGAATGTTTGATTGTTGTGATGCCTTCACCATCATGTTTTATATGATCAGTGTGAGAGGTTTTTACTATTTCAGTTCATTAGTCATGAGGCATAAAGACAGCGCAGGAAAATAGACAATTATACAACATTTAAAATTATTTTATACAATAAATCTATTTTAGAATGTCATAATGGAGATGTTTTTTTTAAGGAAACATTTTCGAACAATAGAAAATATTTGGGGGTGTGCTGTCAAAGTCGTGTGTGTGTGTGTGTGTGTACACGCACTATGGAGGAGTGCATTATTTGATGTGAATCAGTGATCTCACTATTAATCCTTCAAACCGGAGTGTTTCTGTTTCAGATCACCAGTCTGTGAGTGTATAAGGGATTTACAATGCATGAGCGCTGCTTCTGTGTGTGTTTTTGCATCTGTGTGTGTTTTTGCATCTGTGTGTGTGTGTAAATGGCTGCATGCTTCATATCTCTGTGAATATAATTACACTCAGCCCTTCTTCACCTCTTTCTCTTATCCCATCCCCTCCATTCGTGATAAATCTCTCTTGTAACGTCTTTGGCTAGTTTAGATTTTTAAAATAGTTTTTGGGATACAGTGGAAAATCTGGCTTTTCCACCAGTATCTTCATATCTCTGCGGATCTATTACGCTTGATCCTCCACGTCCGATGTGACACTCCACACATAATGCTTTAATAATGGCTGCATGCTAAAGAGCTGATGCTGATAAGAGCTGTGACTCATGGGATTGTATGCGCTGAAGGTGACGGAATTGAAGGATGAAGCAGGTTTGCTTTAGTGACTTACAAAAAGGTGCATCTTAGGGGTATTTTATGACCACTTAAATATGCACTGTTCTATGCAGTTTTTTTGTGTAAATGGTGAAAGTAGTGTGTTCACACGGACACAATGCATGACTTCATAGTGTATAGTTCATCATTCAGGACACAACGAATGTCTTTAAAGACCACTGACATCATAGAAATGTATATCAAATAAAATAGTCAAAGGCTAAATCAATAGCCCTCCTGTGAATATTAATTCAAGTATAAGTGCAAGTGGAGAGAAGTTTAAAAAAAAAAACATTTTAAAGTAACTTGTTTCCTAGCAACGCTTGTAAACAAAGCAGTCATTTCACTCTGCGGCCATCTTTGAAACGCCTCTCGGGAAGTGTGCTCAGGCATTCTGTTTCAATGTGTAGACATCAAATTCTCCAAAAGATGCTTGCCAAGCTTACTATTAAATTTCATATAAGGAATCTCCAATAGAATTAAACAACAATTGTCTCTTTAGTTTTATATCTAAACATTCAAATCACATACAATCTGCAGAAACTTATGTCTGGTCCGAGCCTCTCCCCTGGAGAATCCTCAGTGTATAGCGATCGACGATGGCTCCTGTACTAGAAGGCAGAACTTCACATGTATCTCAATTCAAATATAAGTGCTGTTAGTGGAGAGAAGAATTTTTCAATACATTTTAAAGTAAGTAGTTATTTTGAAAGATACACGCATTTTAAAGTGTAATTTAAAAGCGGAACTTTTTTAATTAAATTTTTTTTTATTTAGTTTGCTGCTCATTCAGTCATTCATTTTCTTTTCGGCTTAGTCCCTTTATTAATCCGGGGTCGCCACAGCGGAATGAACCGCCAACTTATCCAGCATTTGTTTTATGCAGCGGATGCCCTTCCAGCCACAACCCATCTCTGGGAAACATCCATACATTCTCATTCACACACATACACTATGGACAATTTAGCCTACCCAATTCACCTGTACCGCATATCTTTGGACTGTGGGGGAAACCAGATCACCCAGAGGAAATCCACGCAACCACGGGGAGAACATGCAAACTCCACACAGAAATGCTAACTGGCCCAGCCGGGGATCGAACCAGCGACCTTCTTGCTGTGAGGCGAACGTGCTACTCACTA
>CAIGQQ010004433.1:14122700-14149751 GCA_903798035.1 Danio albolineatus
TATATATATATATATATATAAATATATATATATAAATATATGTGTGTGTGTGTCTGTGTGTGTGTGTGTGTGTGCGTGTGTGCGTGTGTGCGTGTGTGTATATGTGTATGTTTATTCATTCATTTTTTTTTCGGCTTAGTCCCTTTATTAATTCTGAGTCGCCACAGCGGAATGAACCGCCAACTTATCCAGCATTTGTTTTACACAGTGGATGCCCTTCCGGCCGCAACCCATCTCTAGGGAAACATCCATACATTCTTATTCACACACATACACTACGGACAATTTAGCTTACCGAATTCACCTGTACCACATATCCTAGGACTGTGGGGGAAACCGGAGGAAAACCACACGAACACGGGGAGAACATGCAAACTCCACACAGAAATGCCAACTGACCCAGCCGAGGCTCGAACCAGCGACCTTCTTGCTGTGAGGTGACAGCACTACCTACTGCACCACCGTGTCGCCCTATATATACAATATATGGTCAAACCATGTTAAACTGAGGAACTGTTGTGTCCAATTACTGAAAAGTATTTAAAATAATTTCTGAATCCTTGTTTCATCCATAGAACACCTTTAATAAATCATAGAAGCTATAGGCAATGACAAGTAACAAACATATAGAGATGGAGATGTGTGTGTGTGGCACATTACAGCTGGAAATAATTGTAACATTTTCCAGATTGTGGTCACATTAATCCAAACTATTCTGTCTGCAGAAGTGAACCAGGTGAGTGAATTTAGAAGCTTTAAAAAGCAGACATATGAGGCTCGCATATTTGTATGAGCTTCAATGAATTATTCATCAAATCCTTTGTACTATTTGAATTTAGCATTTCATTTGAATTTAAGTCCAACTTCTTCATTTGGCAACACTATTCTCTTTTCTTGGTAGATTAAATTCTGGTTATTTGTTTATAGCTCTACACGTTCAAGGTCAATACACAATTCTGTCTTTTGACAGCATGCAAATTATTCATCTTACAATTATACCGTTCAAACGGTGTATTTTAGTGTTTGTTGTCTGGTATACTTCCAAGTTATCTATTTTGCACTGTTTAAAATGTATTTATGTAACTGCTAATTAAGTATTATCGGGCGGCACGATGGCTTAGTGGTTAGCAATGTCATCTCACAGCAAGAAGGTTGCTGGTTCGAGTCCCGTCTGGGCCAGTTGGCATTTCTGTGTGGAGTTTGCATGTTCTCCCCATGTTCGCGTGGGTTTCCTCCAGGTGTTCTGTTTCCCCCACAGTCCAATGACATGTGAGTGTATAATTGTGTATGAATGTGAGTGTGTGTAGGTGTTTCCCAGTGCTGGGTTGCAGCTGGAAGGTCATCCACTGCGTAAAACAGTTGGAATAGTTGGTGGTTCATTCCCCTGTGGCGACCTCTGAAATAGAGACTTATTCCAGAGAATATTTTCTTTTATAAACCACCAGTAATGCTGTCAATGCCAATAATGGATGTAACAACCATTATCAGTGCCATTCAGCAAATGAGTTTATAATAATCTGTGATAATATTTCCGTTGGCTGAACATCTCTGCTATGATCATCTGAATCTCTATCTTGCACATGTTGTGTAACATCTGTCTGTAATTGTCGAGGGCTTCCTCTCCGTGTGCTCCGGAGGTCGTGGTGTTGTTCCTGATTTCACACATCACAACATGTTTATTAAAACTCTCAGAGGAAGAGTTGGTGTTTCGCTTCATGCTGCATAGGCAGGTTTCATGGCTTTACTTATTTAAATGTCAGAGATATTAATGCTCAAGATGAACTTCAAAATCACGGTATGTCTCTCAAGCTTTTTTTATCATTAATTTCTCAAGAATATTAATTTCATGGTGTATATTTGTGATTTATACAGTATGTGGTATGCCTCTGCTCTTTTTAATCAAACATGCTTATATAGAATACAGAAGTTCTACATTTCAGTTTTGGAGCTTTTTTTTAATGTGTTCTGGATTTTTCTTATTTTCAACCAGTATGTCTGGTTGGGGGCCTCACGGTGGCGCAGTGGGTAGCACAATCGCCTCACAGCTAGAAGGTCGCTGGTTTGAGCCTTGGCTGGGTCTGTTGGCATTTCTGTGTGGAGTTTGCATGTTCTGCCCGTGTTGCCGTGGGTTTCCTCTGGGTGCTCTGGTTTCCCCCACAAGTACAAAGACATGTGGTACAGGTGAATATGGGAAGGCTAAACTGGCCCTAGTATATATGTGTGAATGAGTATGTATGGATGTTTCCCAGTGATGGGTTGCAGCTGGAAGAGCATCAGCTGTGTAAAACATATGCTGGATAAGTTGGCGATTCATTCCGCAGTGGCGACCCCAGATTACTAAAGGGACTAAGCTGACAAGAAAATGAATGAATTAATGTCTGGTTAGTCACAGCTTTTCAACTGAAAAAGCAAAATAAGCTATTCATTTTGTTCTGTATAAATTACCTTAGAATAAATGTAAAAATATATACATAGATATACAGTTAAAGTCAGAATTATTAGCCACCCTGAATTACTCCCTTCCAGCTGCAACCCATCACTGGGAAACATCCATACACATTCATTCACACACATACACTACAGGCAATTTAACTTACCCGATTCACCTATACCACATACTGTACCACGACTCGTCACGTCATGTCTCTTGTGGGGGAAACCGGAGCACCCGGAGGAAACCCACACAAATACAGGGAAAACATGCAAACTCCACACAGCTGACCCAGCTGAGGCTCGAACCAGCGACCTTCTTGCTGTGAGGCGATTGTGCTACCCACTGCGCCACTGTGATGCCCCAGTATATAGTGTCTTAAATAAAATGTACATGTACTGTAATGATAATACAGGTTCAATAAAATCAATAAAGATTTTTTACACATGCTTAAGAAATCAATGTCAGTATATAGTATGTATGAAATATGGTGTCATTATTACTTTGAAGCATTACTTGTGTTGATATATGTTTAGCATTTCATAAGTGTTAATTATTTTAAATAAGAGATTTATTGAGTATGCTTTACAGTTGTAAGAATTTGAAGCAGTATTAAGTCAAGTAATTAAATTACTTATTGAATAATTAAGTTACTTTTCAGACAAAGTAATTTAAATACAGTTTCACTGATGTAATTAGTAATAAATTATATTTTTGTACTGTAGTAACTTACCCGACACTGGTCGTAAACAGCTTAGTCAGTGTCTTAGTTTCTGGAGTTGACCGATAGTAAAACTGACTCAATGATAAATTCAGAGGCTCGTTCTCAAGTGTCAGACAATCCGTTTTAAGTTGTTTATCAGTGACAGACATGGAGCAGCTTTTATATTGCACTTAGAAATGGCTTTCGTGACCTCCAAAACAAGATAAAACAAGAGTGTGAGAAATAACAACTTGACTAGAACTTTCTTGCTGAGATCTTGAGAAAACAACTTATGTTAAGGTCACCAAATAATAACAGCAGGACAGAAATAAATAATAAAGCACAGCATCTGAATTAGATCTTCTGTCTGGCTGCTTTTGTACCTTAAAAAGATCGATCGGGTTTCTTCAATGAATGTTTATGAATGATGGCTTCTACAGAACAATAAAGAAATGAACAGAAAGAAAAATGTATTGTCAAATTCTGTCACTCTCTTATTGATCAGATTATATGCGGATTAAAGAGACAGTTCACTCAAGTATCAAAATACACCCACCAAGTGGATTCTTTTTCTGCTGAATACAAAAGAACATATTTTGAAGGATGTTGCAAAGCCACTGACTTCCATAGCCTTTTTCCTCCTACTTTGGAAGTCAGTGGCTACTGATTTTTAACATTCATGACGGTAGCTTCTTTGTGTTTGATAAAAGTAAACTATCCAGGGTTGCCAAGTCTGTGGTTTTTCATTTGAATTGGCCCACACTTGCCGCCGGCAGTTTTTTTTATTTTGCCCATTAAAGATTTGACATATTGAATGAATTATACTCGCATGCTTGCGTGAATTATTTTACTGTACCAAATTAAAATTTTACAATTGATAAACTATGCAGTGAATTCTGGTAATCAGAATTTTGTGAGGAACAGAGGAGAGACTAGTGTGTATGATGTTTTTGTTTTATGGTAAAAGAATGACAGGAGTCTCCGATTGTTGCTAGATAAAAGTATGTAATATACAGATAGAAGTATGTAATATACAGAAAAAAATTCAGTTGATTTACAATTGAATTAATATGTTAAATGTTTGGGTATTGACTTATATTACATTTTACATTTTTTACTTTTTTATTTCTGAATTGTACCTTAAAAACATACTCGGTGTGACATAGCAAACATTAAGAAAATCTACTTTTAAAAATATACAAATAGTGTAAGAGTGATTTATCTTTATTGCTTCTATATTCATTCATTCATTCATTCATTTTCTTGTCGGCTTAGTCCTTTTATTAATCTGAGGTCGCCACAGCCGAATGATCCGCCAACTTATCCAGTATTTGTTTTACACAGCGGATGCCCTTCCAGCTGCAACCCATCTCTGGGAAATGCTTCTATATTATGTATAATATATAATACCGTATCATTATATATATATAATAAGCTAAATTGTCCATAGTGTTTGTGTGAATGAGTGTGTATGAATGTTTCCCAGTGATTGGTTGCAGCTGGAAGGGCATCCGCTGCGTAAAACATACTGTATGCTGGATAAGTTGGCGGTTCATTCTGCTGTGGTGACCCCAGATTAGTAAGGGGACTAAGCCGAAAAGAAAATGGATTTCTCCATGAATCGCCGGACTTGTTAGACATGATTATTGACTTGATGAATAAACAGGGGTGTCACACCAAAGGACAACAAAATTTAACAATTTTATAGATTATAGAGAAAAAGGTTAAATATGTGCAAAAATGGCGCCACGGTGGCCGAGTGGTTAGCACGTTCGCCTCACAGCAAGAAGGTCGCTGGTTCGATCCCCGGCTGGGCCAGTTGGCATTTCTGTGTGGAGTTTGCATGTTCTCCCCGTGGTTGCGTGGGTTTCCTCCGGGTGCTCCGGTTTCCCCCACAGTCCAAAGACATGCGGTACAGGTGAATTGGGTAAGCTAAATTGTCCGTAGTGTATGTGTGTGAATGAGAATGTATGGATGTGTTTCCCAGAGATGGGTTGTGGCTAGAAGGGCATCCGCTGCGTAAAACAAATGCTGGATAAGTTGGCGGTTCATTCCGCTGTGGCGACCACGGATTAATAAAGGAACTAAGCCGAAAAGAAAATGAATGAATGAATGAATGTGCAAAATTCACATGATCTTGAATGGGGTCATTCATTAAAGTAAAATTGTCAGAATATTTTGTCACAGAGGGCATGGTTTTGACAATGCCAGACTTGACAGAGGTCACTTTTTCTCTCATCTGGGTCAGTTAGTATTTCTGTGTGGAGTTTGCATGTTCTTCCCGTGTTCGCATGGGCTTCCTCTGGCTGCTCCGGTTTCCCCCACAATTCCAAAGACATGCGGCATAGGTAAATTGGGTAAGCTAAATTGTCCATAGTGTATGTGTGTGAATCGGTGTGTATGGATGTTTCCCAGTAATGGGTTGCAGCTGCGTAAAACATTTGCTGGATGAGTTGGCAGTTCATTCCGCTGTGGCGACCCCTGATTAATAAAGAGACCTGGCTAAAAAGAAGATGAATAAAAGAATGAATGCAAACCTGCTTATGTTTTTTTTTTTTTTTTTGGTCTATGTAACAAAGTTAAGTTGTGTAGCGTTTGGTACTTCAAAATGGGATGATAACCGTTATAGGTATACCGTGGTTCGGAATAGTCAAGGTTTTAAAACCGCCAAAATTTTCTGTTATACCGTTCCTGCGATATGTGTAAGAGTTTAACGTTTATATTTAAAAAAAATTCAGGACAACAGCATCTCCAGCAGAAAAGATGCCATTTTAAGTTGTAATGAAATCAGTGTTTCTTCAACAGAAGTCAATGATTCTTGTGAATTATTTAGCCTGGCATGTTTACGGTTCTAAAATATTTTAAACGATGTACTACGGATACCATTTTGTCATCCTCACATGCCATACCTGCATCAGTTGAGTTGCTTTAATCCCATTCATGAATTCTCTCACAGTGCATCATGGGATAGCATAGCGTCCATCGAATGCGCACTTCTGTATATCACCAGAAGTAATAGGTCATCCGTGTACTTCTCGCATACTGTTTTTTTTTTTCTTCGAATTCTATTTATTCAGACATGCTACTCGGCTTGGATACTGTTTTTAGCGTACTACACAGTATAGAAATATGCAAAGCAGAAAAAAAATCTTGTTTTTTACCCAGACATTTAAAAAATACATATATTCTAGAGCTGTAATCACAATACCACAGAACCGTGATATATTTATCCAAGGTTAGCATGCCGTTAGAAACTTGAAACCGGCCCATGCCTACTTTAAAACGTTGGTGTGTGACAAAAAAAAAAAAGAGGACAAAATATAGTAAGTTAACGTAAAATTTACTTCACGTCCCTGTCGTATTTTTAACAGTTAAATTCCGGGGACCACAGCTGCAGTTGTTGTTTTTTTTGACTGTACATGTTTTTACAGTTTATTTTCTGTGAAGGGCGCCACGGTGGCGTAGTGAGTAGCACGTTCGCCTCACAGCAAGAAGGTCGCTGGTTCGAGCTTCGGCTGGGTCAGTTGGCATTTCTGTGTGGAGTTTGCATGTTCTCCCCGTGGTTGCGTGGGTTTCCTCCGGGTGCTCCGGTTTCCCCCACAAGTCCAAAGACATGTGGTATAGGTGAATTGGGTAGGCTAAATTGTCCGTAGTGTATGAGTGTGTATGGATGTTTCCCAGAGATGGGTTGCACCTGGAAAGGCATCCGATGCGTAAAACAAATGCTGGATAAGTTGGCGGATCGTTCGGCTGTGGCGACCCCGGATTAATAAAGGAACTAAGCCGACAAGAAAATGAACGAATGAATGAATTTTCTGTGAATTGATTACAGTGTGTTTTCAAAGGCTATTCTGTTTATAATGCTTCCAGTGATGTGACACACAGATTAAATGAATGGGCAGTGGCCATTTATTTATCCATTCGGCTAGTTTTTTTTGAGCAATTTTACACAGTCTATTTAGTTTTGCCGCAAAAGCCTGGCAACGCTTGATCTATCCTCTTCTTTTAACAGTTCTTACATGACAATAGACTGTGGCATCATCCTAACTCAAAACACTGCTGTGAAATTCACTTATTATTCAGTGCATACATTTTCAAAAATATATTTCAACTATTGAATACCCCATTGTCTTTTTTATCGACCTCCAGTGTTTGTCGCACTCCTGCCCTTTATAACATGTTTATCCCCTCTTATCTCTGGCTCTTATCATTCTTTCCTCATGCTTTCCTCTCTGTTTTGTTCTCCCGGTGCCGTGTGATGTGCTGTGGGGCGCCACCGCTGGTTTGTTTTGAATTATGTTATTAACGTCGGGTTGAGCGGGAGCACACAGCCCAAATTAGAGCGGTTTCATCACTCTCTCCAAGGTTATCCTCAGGCAGGCTGTGCAAGAGGCCGGATTGGGAGAGGATGAGAGAGAGAGAAAAAAGAGGAGAGAGGGTGGTTAGGGATGTGAAAGAACAATAATATATGTATAAAAAACGACCAAGAGAACAGAAGGGGGAGCCGAAGCCGCTGACAGATACGACGTTGTAATCTGCTTTACGACGACATCATTTAAGCTCATCTGCATGCTATGGAGTGTCAGCTTTAATTGTGATCCTGGAGAGATTTAATGTCAAATTTGCAGAGGAAAGACGGAAAGTGAAAACAAAAATAACAAAAGTTTAGACATTTTGAGTTCACTGTGACGCTGTTTAAGTGTAATTTATTGCGCTGTTACACTGTTTGAGCAATTCTGTCATTCTGTGTCCCTGTGGACTATCGCCTCCTGTTTTCCCCGTTTCTTGCCATGGGCATCGAATACAAGTATGCAAATAGAGCGGTAACACTGACTTTCATGTGAAGCTCATGTCATCCCCCCCTGTCAATCAGAAGTCAAAACAAGACGAGACCTGAGACGACACTCACTTTAGCCCTCTGAGCTCGCAAGCCAAACTCAGTGCTTTCCTTCTAATTTATTCGGTTTTTTTTGTTTGTTGTTGTCAGATGTCAGAAAACCACAATAAATGCCACCATTGTCATCCATACACTATATCAATATGACACACATGTAAAATAAACAATGTAAAAAAAAAAATCGAGAAATAAACCAGAGAAAAGTCCACTGTATGTCTGACATGTAATACAGCTTCATCCATTTCCCGGGAGTTGGATTATTGTATATATATATATATCTGTGTTCATATATATATTTTTTCATATATTTATTTATATATTTATGTGCAGTATAAGTCTGTTCAGTACATGTTGTGCCACTCATCTCATTATACAATTTGTTGCTTCCAGAGGCCTGCTGTAGCTCAGTTCTGTTTCTCGCCGGATTGACCAGGTGTCCGAGGCTCCGTCCAAGCCCGACAGACCAGCCAACTGAACAGTTTCTCCACTTCAACTTTTATCCTTGGCTTGGCAACGGCCAGCAGTGCGTGACAGTGTAGTCTGCTTATCCCTCTTCTGCAGTCAGAGGGAGATTCGGAGACATTTCCCTTGGATATACGTAATGCTAACTGTTGCTGTGCACGGGAATCAACTTGTTTCGCGGGCAGCTTTGTGGGTAAGTAGCATTTAAAATGGTACCTCAAAGGATTTGTTCACTTCCAGAATACATATTTCCTGATAATTCAAGGATAATTCAGATTACCCCCTTGTCATCCATTTCTTATTTTCTTCATTCAAAAAGGGATTGTTTTTTTGAGAAAATAATTCCAGGTTTTTGTCTAAAGAGTGGGTTTCTATGATGCTCAGTGGTTTAAACTTTCTAATTGCACTTTCAATACTCTTCAAATGCCTGAAGTTGTCTTTGAAATTGTTTATGTTGACACTGGACAAAACTTGCTGTAAATTATGTTGCTCGGGTATACCTGTATGATGGCCAAATGAAGCTCAAAGATTATAGGTTTTTCTTTTACACCAAAATCAATAAATATCATGTAAAGATCATGTTTCTTCAGAACGTTTTGTAAATTCCCTGCCATAAATATAAAACAAATTCAGCTTTTGGCATTGGCAAGAACTGAATTTCAACCATTTTAAATGTGATTTTCTGAATATTATACTTAATTTGAAACTGCAGATTTCATATTTTCAAACAGTTCACTCAATTTTTTTGCTGTTTGTTTAAACTACTTATTTAAAATAAGCTAAAAAAACACAATTCTAGAGATTTTGTTGGAACAACTTAATTGGTTTATGTTCAATCCACTTACATTTGTAATATCTTATAAGCTAATTTAATTCCTTCATGTTGTCCCAACAGAAATCGATTGTGTGGAAGTGTTGTACTTCGGCCAAAAATTGTCCTATTCTAACAAAATATTTATCAATAAAAATTGTATTTATTAAAGCTTTATTTATATACCTTTCAGATAATGCATAGGTCTCAATTTCCAAAAAAATAGAACTTATTACTGCTTTTGTGGTCTATGATCATATGCACTTTTAACCACTAAAGCTTGTCTTGCACTAGCTCTTGGATGCAAGTTATTTTGGTTAAAAAGTATGTACATTTTTTTTATTTTAATTATTTATTTTTTTAAAGAAAATTATAGATTGTTTGGTAACACATTTATTTACCAATTCTCACTATTAACAAGTGACGTATTAATAGGCCCACACAGAATCTGTGAACACAGAAATCCACAGATTTCTGCAGATTTTTAGCCCATCATCGAGTCTATTTGTTTACTTGTGTGAATGTGTTTATATTTACATTTATTCCGTTTTTAAAATAATTTCAGTATAATTATTGACAAATGTAAAAATGTTCATACGATTTATTTACAATACAGTTTGTAAAGTAATATTTTCTGCCTTTAATAAATAATAAATGAGAAACTTGCTTTGTTTACCAATCAAGTGGAACTAATTGGATATGCATTGTAAACATTAAATAAACATTGAAAAGGTATTGCTTTTTTATTTTATATATTACGTTTTTAGTTACGATACTCCTAAAATCTTTCCACATAAAATCACAGATTTTTTTTAACAAACTTCCGTGCAGAAATAGCCAAAAATGTCTGGCCCAACTTATAACCCACCTATTTGTTGTTTATTATGTATAAAGTACTTATTCTACATGATTTTATCCTACATCCTTCGTCCTTCTTAATACCTAAACCCAACTACTACCTTAATAACTATTGATAAGCAGCAAATTACATGTTTACTGAGCTAAAAGTCATAGTTAAGGGTTTGGTAATATCCAGAATTGTACCTTAAATTAAAGTGTGACTGATCGTTTCACTAGATTATTTCTTGGCTAGGAGCCATTTGAAGCAGCACTCAAACTGGAATTTGGAAATCCAAACACTGAGCATCATAAAAGTCCACTATATGGAGAAAAGCCTTGTATGTTTTTCTCAAAGATCTTAATTTATTTTTAACTTAAGAAAGAATTGAAAATCTGTACATTTCTGTTGTGCTCATGTTCAGCAGTTTAATGTAGACATGTAGTTTTCAGTAGCTATGTTTCCATCCACCTATTTTTGAGTCCATTTTGGAGTATTGCATTAAGAAAATACTTAATGGAAATGACAAAATGCCAAACAATTTTTGGAAAAATCTGCATGAAAAGCTGAGCAGGATAAAGATTTTATACGATTACAACAAAAAAGTGTATAAATTATGATGGAAACACATTTACTGAATAAGTATCAGCATGTGCATCAAAAAAGGCATGTGATTTTTCTTTTAACAGATCATGTCATAACAAAAATTGGCATGATGGGACGGCATTAATGGACAAACCAGCATACTGACCACACTGTAAAATATTAAAAATGCTGTTTTGCCCATTCTAAATTACATCAGTCAACGTCCAAGGGAATTCAGTATTATTACCTCCTAAAGCCACTGCAGGTTTATTCCCACCAAATTGCATTTTTCTTTTCATATTTGGAGCCAGTTCATCAGGAAGGGGTGATTTTGTTCTCTCTGACTCATTGGATGGAAACATTGGATGCTTTATTCACAAGTGTCTTTTGTGACATTCCAGTTTTGCACATCTTCGGATGGACAAGAGATGCTGTTCTCTATTTGTTGCTGTGTATGGGCATAAACATATTTTGCAGGCATCATAGTGGTTAAGTAGCATTAACAGTGGTAAGCGAATAAACCTGTACATTTTGTGGTGCTTGGTTTTGCTCATGTTCAGCAGATTAATATAGACATATAGTTGTCAGTGAAGGCTTGTAAGAGAGTGCCAGGGGAACACTTAATGTTCTGCTGTTAGCGAAGAGCGAGTGCGGTGTAAAGGAGGATCCAAAGCATCCTGTGACCGTGAGAAGAGGGAAGGAAACCACTAGAGGTTTGCACAAGAGCTTTCTTCAGGATCAGAGAGAAGGAAGATTGAATGAAAAAAAAAGAAAAGGAGGGATGGAAGGAATAAAGAACCAAAGAATGAACAAACAAAGTACTGAAATGAAAGAATAACCGAAAGAGAGCAAGTGAGAGAGATCTTCATTCAGACGCACAGAGAGAATTAAATTATGAGGAAAAAACTAAGTTGGAACAGAGGAAAATGAAAAAACAATCATGAGAATAACAGCGAAAGATAAAAAAAAGGACAAGAATAATGAAAAAGGATGTAAACAAACTAAATAAAATGTTCCCATGAAGGTAGAAAGAGGCAGACTACATTTACGCAACAAAAATGAGAGTGTAAGAGAAAAAGAAGCACGTTTATGTCAAAAAGAAAATGGGAATAAACAAGGTCACACTTTATTTTGATGGTCCGTTGTTGAATTTAAGTTACATTGCAACTAATTCTCATTAGATTATAAGTAGACTGTTAGGTTAGGGTTGGGGTTAGGGTTAGCTAACATGCACTTGCAAAGTATCTTATAGTCAGTTAAATGTCTGTTGAATGTCAGTATCAACAGACATTAAGTAGACAGTCGACTAATACTCAAATGAACCATCGAAATAGTGTTACCATAAGCAATCTAAGCAAGAAGAATAGAACATAAAGGTAAAAAAGCAAGACTAGATATTAAATGATGGGAAGTTAAACTAAAAGCCAAATAAAAGAGACAGATTCTCACTTCAAGACCACACGCTTCGACGTTATAACTCGATTGAATGGGCATTATCAATGTTATCAGCTGATGGATATGGGCCAGTAAGCTCAGAAGGCTGTTATTATCCATCCACATAGTTAATCAGCAATACTAATAAAGACTAATACTATACTAATAAAGAAGACTCCAGATCTGTTTTTGCATTACTGTGACGGTTGGGTTTGGCGCTGGGGTAGGGGTAGACGTTAATAAAATACAATTAATGGGAAATTTAATAAATAATATTAATAATTCTCGTTAACTTCTGGATCTATAGCTGATTAACCATGTGAATTGATGATAACAGCCTTCTGATCCTACTAGAAAGACCCCTACTGGCTCTTGTCTATGATCTGATAACCACTGATCACGCCAATTGAATTGAGCGATAACATTCGGATCAGCTGAAAAGACAGAAATGAAGGAAGAAAAACTTAATGGAAGCACAAGAAGTATAAACGAGGGTTAAAAAATGAAGGAATGGAAGAAAAATGAAAGAAAATGAACAAAGGTAATAAACAAAACAACAAATGGAAAATAAAATATGACAAGAATCAAACTGAATGGATGATATTACTGGAGAAATGGAATAAAAAAAAGAATGAAGGAAGGAACAAATGCACAAACACGTGGAACTGGAAACTAGAAACAAATAAATGAAACAAAATGAAGCTGACCAAAAAACAGAAAAGAAATTGAAAGATTCATTCAAGTTACACCATTACAAGAGCTTGTGTGTCTGTGTGTGTGTGTGCGCGCGCTTCTGTGCAGGCGGTGGTGTAGTTAAGCTGCAGGAGATTAGGAAGCTCAGTCCAGAGCAGCGCCTGAGGGAGAAGAGAGCAGAGAGCTGTGAGCCCCAGCGCTCAGTTCACCAGCAGGGCAGAGCAGACATGCTGCACTGGGCAAAGCCTGGAGCACTCGCAGAGGTGTTGTATTTTCACATGTCTGCCCTGAGAATTACTGCAGACTGAGGCAAATTTGTTATGACTGGACTGACCAAACATTTCAGTGTGGTTGCGCGTTTACGAAGCAAAAGAGACAGATCAAAGTATCACAGTGCGGATCAAACGTTCAGTTACAAAAGATCAGACGCAGGCCTGTTACGGGAGTCACGGCTGATTCGTCCTTTACCAGATTTAGCAAATCTAGGCTACAAAATGAACGAACTGATTGATATTATTAATTGATATTATAAGCTGCCTTGGAGAATGATAGACAGATATGAAGCTGAATGTGTTCTTCCACCTGTTGAGTCGTCTTTGTTCAGCTTGAATTATGCAATCAGATATAGTTGAAATAATCACTTTAGCAAGATACAAGATAGAAAATACAAGTATAGATTGTTTAGATTGCTAAAGAATTGCTTATGTGGATATTTTGACTAAAAAAACATATTTATTAAAGTGTTAGTTCACCTACATATAAACATTTTTGAAGAATATTGGAAATTCACTGGCATTCATAGTAGGAAAAATGGATACACAGTAAAAAATATCCTTAAATTAGCAGTTTTTCGTATTTTGTGATTCATAATTTTATTTTTCATCCATTTCAAGATTTCACACCTAGCTGATGATTGATTATAATGTGTGTTTGTCATGCTGTCTTGGGAGAGAGCTCTGAGCTCATGAGATCCGAGAAGGAAGTTTGAGCTCAGGTAGGTCTCAAAGACTCCCATACTTGTTTATAGCAAATGGCAGATTAGGGATTGCTATAAGAGATATACTGTTAATTAAGTGCTCAACTGTGGTGCGGATTTGGTTTGGCCAGTTTACTTTTGTCGCATGTCTTTGGCCTGTGGGAGGAAACCAGAGAGCCCAGGGGAAACCCACACAAGTACAGGTAGAGCAAGTAAACTCCACACAGAAATTTGAACTTGAATCAGTGACATTCTTGCTGTGAGGCAACAGTGCTAACCACTGGTCTGCTGTGCTGTCCTGTCAAGGAATGGGGAGGAGTAGAGGTGGAAGGGGGGATTCTTCAAGACAAAGATGGCCAAGGTAAGACACTCTGGGATTTATAGTGCGTTAGGAATCTGATTGGTAAATCAAGCATTAGCTAATGCGGCACCAGCCGCAGTCAGTCATAATCATGTGATCCTCTTGAAGTTAGTTTATAAAAAAAACGTCACTTATTTATGCTTTTGAATTGCATTATGATCTTTCTTCCAGTAACTTTTAAACTTAAAAGGTTTCCAAAAGTTAATTTTATTAACATTTTTAATAGTTTAAAGCAGGGGTGGCCAAACTTTTTCACACAAAGTGCCTAAAACCAAATATCACTGAGAGCCGTTGGCTGAAGATAAATATACCAAACTACTTTACATTAAAGTTGCCAAGGGTATATAATATTTCAAAATAAATCGAAAACATTACTTTAAATCATATTAACTAATGCAGTATGTTTTCAATTATAATTTAATAATTTATAACATGGAGTTCAATGCTGAATACATTAGTCAAGCAGAATCTGCCTTTGACTTGATTTGCTCACTGAAGTCTCTACATTGTCGGGTGACAGTATTTAAACAAAATCTGATTACTTTACACAATTTAATTGAAACATGTAATTTCAGTTAGCTTTTAACAATAAAACAAACAAGGTTTATATTAAATTTGAATTGACAATCTTAAAACCATCCCCATCATTCTCCCTCTCTTCTCAGATGAGATGGCAGGCCAAATCAAAGGTTACCAAGGGCCAACTTTGGCCCCCGGGCCCTAGTTTGGGCATCTCTGGTTTATTGTGATATATTTTCAGGGTTGACATTGTATATTATACTGTGTTACAAAAACCTTGTAATAGATTGGCAGTCCATTTTCTGTTATTTTACAGACTTATTTCTCTATTTATTATTACGTATACAGAAAGAATGTCACATTATAAGTCACTTTGTCAAACTGTAGAGTGGAATTTTCAACATCATAAGTCGACAGAGCAGAGATCACGGTCCCATAATGTAATTCACAACCATAAATAAACATTAAAAAGCTTGTCAATCACAAAATATGGATATTTTTTTTACAGTTTACTGGAAGTCAATGGCTATTGGTTTCCAATATTCTTCATAATGTCTTCTTTTATGTTGACCAGAGGAAAGAAACTCAAAATAGTTTGTGATATTTGAAGTGTAAACATAAGTAAATAAATAAATAAGTGTTTCATATTCGTGTGAACTATCCCTTCAAGTATAGTGTTGTTGTTTTTTTTTGCTATGTAATGATGTGCGATGCCTAATATATATATATATATATATATATATATATTTTTTTTTTTTTTTTCTATTAAAGGACGCCTAAGTGCAATGGCTAATATAATCAGTTTCACTAATGGTTCTTCTTTCAACATAGCAGTACTTTTTGAAAACATATTTGCAAATTTCTTTTTCAGATAACCTGCCAGTTGTCAGATGACCTGCGTCGTTACATTTTGAATTAGGCTCTTGAATTCGCATAAGGACCCTAAACACAATGACAGCATTACACAGGATACCACTTTGCCTGTATGTCAAACAATACGTTTCAGATTAGAGGGAGATAAATAGTAGATCTTTTAAGAACATGGATAAACCCATCTATCCGGCAGGATGTTTCAGTCTTCACAACTCTAAATTGCGTAGAAAGCCACAGGGATATATATTCACCGTACTGAATTTAACTTCAGGCAAAGAGTGTTTTTTTTTCCACGTGTGCTCATAAAAAGCTTCTTCCCCCCAACTCTCTTGGTGCGACGACACTTTGATGTTCCATATTGTGCTTTTATGTTACTCTATTTAGCATCCTGAGTTTGTTTTTTTTCACAATTCTCTCCCCTTCTCCTTCATGTTCATTATGTCCCTTTCTCATCTGTTTGTTCCCAGTCCATCTCCATGTTACGCATCACCCTTTTCCCCCTTTCAAATTGTCTTTTTCCTCATGTACACCGCTCGTCACTGCAAACGTCACAACTCCTACTCTGTCTTTTACCTTCCACTCATGCTCTCTGACTTTTCTCTTTCTTTGTTTCGTTGACGTCAGTTCACCTGCTTTTTTGTTTTTACATTCATGGTTGATTTGGCTTAAAACATAAGAGGTCTGTTTGTGTTTTGTTTGAGTCCACTTGAATTTTATACTAATGATTTCCCTGAACAGTAAATATCATTAAATAATATGTTCAGTGAAGGTCAGCTTGACTGTTGTTCTTGTAATTTTACATCCAGAAAAGACCTCAGCCAGGTGGCTCAGAATGTACTGTAAGCTTTCCCATTTAGCAGGCGTGATTATGCAAAATTAACATAATAATTTGTCTATTTTTTTCGTGAAGATAAACTGGCTGACTGTGAAGGAATGCTCATACAAGGACGAAGCAACCGTGCTTTTTAGCAGAACAGTTATCACAGCACAAAGTCAGGATTCCTGACCAAACAAAACGTCTTTTCTGCTCTTCTGTAACAGTCAGAACAATGGAGAGATTGGGCTCTGTGCAGACTCAACATCTCTCTTTCTGTGCTGTATTTTAATTAAAGTGCTTTCTGTCCTTCGCATTGATATTAGGGAGGATTTTATCTTTCTGTCTTTCTGTGTCATTTCATTCATGAATGTATATGTTTTTAATATACAGAGGTGGAAAAATATATCAATAGCTATGTTTCCATCCAAAGATGTGAATTAAATTTATGCGCAAAACAGGAATATTGCATGAAAGTTATGCAAATAAAGCAGTGTTTTTATCCATTTAGTCAAAGAGAACAAAATCGTCACTTCCTGATTAACCGGCACCAAATATCAACAGTAAAAATGAAATTTGCTGCGGTAGGAGAAGCTGTGGGATTCTTTTCTTTGAATAAATTACTTGCACCTCAGAAGACAAATGGCGAAATGCAATGAAGGCGTGGTGGTGTTTGAAGGTGTGAGACACAGAGCTCAGACGCTCTTGATTCTGGAGCTAATTAATAATATAATGACACTAACACTGAATGGTTAAGGCATTTCAGAATGGCCAAAACAACATTTTCGATGTTTTACAATGTGCTCAGCCTGCTGGTTTGTCCATTCACACACATGTTCATCATCACATGACTTTTTACAAATTTTTAAAATTTAAGTGTTTCCATCGTAGTTTATGCGCATCTTTTTTATTGATTAAAAAGTTTATCCTACTCAGTTATGCACAGACGTTTGTATGCGCATTTTCAAAATGTATTCGCATCTTGGCATTTCCATCAACCGTTTTTTATGCGCTTATCCAAAATGCGCATAAAAATAAGTGGATGGAAACATAGCTAATGAGGCATGTGGCGTTTTAATATCTTTTGTTCTGTTAGGCAAGTTAATGTGTTTCTTTTTTGGCAAAAAAAACCTAACAAAAAACGGCTACAGTTGTTAAAATGGTTTGTAAAGCAATTGGTTCCTGCAGAACCAATATTTTTGGTTCCTCTATAAAGAACCTTTGCAATTGAAAGGTTGCTACAAACCTTATTATTAAGAGTGTACAGCAAACCAGCAACATCTTCCACCTCTGCATAGCAGCCTGTGTTAATTCCAGAAATGTCACACTGGACACTGAGGTGCTGTTTACACTAATGCGTTTTTGTTTTAAAATGCATACGTTTTGATATGGTTTGACTTGTGACTTGTATCTTTGACTTGTGAAAACAGAGAACACTGCAGACCCCGTTTTAGTTTGAAAACGATGGTGTCCGATAGCCTGAAACACAAAATTCTGAAAATGGAGATGTGGCTATCCACAATCACTCTCTCACTGTTGTTTAGGACTATTGCGTATCATTCCCTGATTCATCAAGCCCCTCTCATATGACTATTACAGGAACAGTAGACTGTAAGAATGGATTCTGGCAAAATATGCGCACGCCAAGTGAGCATGAATGGTCACGTTTCATGCGTTTTAGACTGTACATTGTACACATACCTGTATATTGTTTTTCTGAAATAAAAACACCAGTCTGGGAGAGGAGCTTTTTGATTCTAAAGCAGTGTTTCTCAACCACGTTCCTGGAGGACCACCAGCTCTGCACATTTTCCATGTCTCCTTATCCAAACACACCTGATTCAGATTTTCAGCTCATTAGCAGAGATCGAACGACCTATAATGGGTGTAACAGACAAAGGAGACATCCAAAACATGCAGTGTTGGTGAGCCTCCAGGAACGTGGTTGAGAAACACTGTTCTAAAGCACTGTTTTAAAATAAAAATGCATTAGTGTAACTACACCTGAGATGAGCATAGCCAATCAGGCACTCTTATTTTGTTATTCCTATCTATTGATTAGAAGACTGAGACACTGTGCACTGATGAGCGCAGCCAACACTTCCACCCTGAGCACCTGGGCCTGACCACTTGGTTTTGCATATATGTGTTTTAGCAGATCACATTTGCCAGGATGCTTTAGAGGTTCCTCAAGACATCAACTGCAGCACATCAAATACTGTACATTCACTTTTTAGAGAACAACCTGTGATGTTTGGGTTAGGAGGGGGGGTGTCCCATAATAGCTCAGTTATAAGTTTTTGAAGAGTCTTTAGATGAGGACATCTGCGTCCCTTGAAACCCTTCTCCCTACTGTATGAGCATTTCTCAGTGATCTTCACATCCATAGTTGAACCAATCCCTCAAATGTTAACTCCTTCCCCCCCAAACTTCCCTCGTCGTCCTTCTAGTCCGTTACTCCCCACAGCTCTACCCTGAAGGTAGGTAGGGCATCTCGTTATGGTAATTATAGTCTGGACAGACCTTCTGCACCAGTCGATAGTCCGTGCTGTAGAATGAAATGTAAATACAAATGACCTTAAAGGGTTTGGAGCAAATCCAGGAGACGTGGCTTTGTGTCTGCTCCTGGAAGCAGGTCTTGGAGGGGTCATAGTTGCAGAGTGAGGTGCGTTTGCTGCGGTCGACCTTCTCGTAGTCTACACGGCAGTTGAAGATCTTTGAGTCTTTAGGGTAAACCACACTTTGGCGCTCCAAGTCGAACTCCACGGCCTTCACCGGAGGTACCAGGCTGACGGAGATGTTCCCCTGGCCAGTGGAATTGTGACGGAAGTAGACACTAAAAGTGCCATTCCCGTGATCTACAATCTTACCCGTGATGAGTAGGTTAAGACGCACAGTCTTGATGTTAGAGTAGAAGTCACCCCAACCGAACATCTTCTTAAATTTGCCTGTTTTGACAATCGGGGGGCGGCGCTTGACTCGAGAGTTCCCCGAAGTGTCAGTGTCCGATTTAAGAAGGTCGCTACCTAGCATTTCCCAAAATTCCTGTTTGGAAAAGGGCACAGGCGAACGGTAGGGCAGCTCCATTGTTGAAGTGTTGGCAGCACGGCCACGGCTGTGCATCATCCAGCGGCTCAGGGGAGAAATCGAACCCTGAGATCCCAGAACCCCTAGAGTTTTGGAGGAGTCTGCTGGGGAGGATGACTTTGACGTAGAGGAGGGGAAGGAAGATGATGACGAGTGGGTTTCTTCCTGTCCTAGAGCCAACTGAAGGAAAGAAAACAGAAGCAATAGTGAGTGAATATATATTAGAGAGGATAAAACAGTGATATTTAAACCAGAGAAAAACCTAGCAGACACAAAATGTCGTAAGACGCTAATATAAGGCTGGATTTAGGTTACCAGCATCTAGGGACAATCTTATTTTGACGTCCATTTTAGTTCTTATTACATCTTTTTTCAATTAGTAAAATTGTGTTTAACGTTTAAAATGGAGCCAAGAAAAGATAAACACAAATGTAATAAAACAACAACAAAAAAATATACAAAATTTAAATAGAATGGGAAAGCCCTTTAAATATGAAATGTTCAAATGAAATAAAAATCTCAGATAGTGAATTTGTTATTGTAATATTTGCATTGTGAATTACAAAGGGAGACTTTTACATCTCAAATCGTTTACAAGCCTTACGTTTATAAGCCAAAACGGATAAAGTGCTCAAGGATTTGAATAGATTTAAACTAATTCAATGTATGTTAAGCGATTTGAGCTGAAAATTGTTAAGAAGATTATAAAAAAATAGCATGTTTGAGTAATATCAACACAGGGCTCCCTTGTAAACTCTGTAATTAAAAGAGGAGGAATTTTAATGCAGCGCTCCCCTTCTAATATAGCATGATTTGAACAACTCGAGTAAAAGCAGATGGGAAAAAAAGACTGCTAAAAGCAAAACATCATCAGCACTTGAGTCAACATTCACCCACGGCAAAGCGTCATTGACACCTCACTCACATGTCCAGGCCGTATTAGACTCCCGTCAACAGGAATTAATATCTGCCGTCTGACCTGTCCTCTTCACGATATTGCTTTAGATATTGCGTGGGAATGATTTGATCCCTTTATGGCTTATCTGTTTTTTTTTTTTTAACAGGAGATCTCTAGGACTCTCAGAGCTAATTTGACTAAGAGAGGGAGCGAGAGAGGAAACACAGTGCTGGAGAGAGGGTGAGCCTAAATTTTGCTTCCAATTAAAACTCATTTTATTTTATTGATGCATTTAAGCATTTTATTTATTAGCCAACAGCATTGGAATGCATGCAGAGAGCGGTCTTTGGTTTTATACAAGTACTGCAAGAGGAGAGAAATATGTTGTTATTGTGTGCATGTGCGTGCGTGCGTGCGTGTGTGTGTACTGGTTTTAGTGCTTTATGAGTATACACATTTATATTAAAAATTGGTATGTCAAAGAATTTACAATGTTGTTATGGTTTATGAGTACATGCCTTGTGTCCTTATAATTCAAAACTGTTTAAAAAAATCACACTCAAGTTCCCATAGAATCAAAGTTTATGTTAGTATCAAGGGCAACATCCCGCTCTCCCTCTTAAGCTAACACAGAAGTAACTGAAACTGCAATTCATCAAATTTGCTAGGCCTGGCTCCATAATAGAGCAAATTTCTATTGAGCCCAATGTTAAAGTGGCAAACTTTACAGCAGAAAAAAAAGGTGTTTACAGCCTGAATATATATATATATTAGGGCTGTAACGATACGCGATATGAAACTGAAATCGCGACACTAAGATCCACGATCCTGTGTCGCGATGTGATAAGGAAGAATCGCGACACACCCGTGACTAACTTTTCAATCATGTAACGCCTTCCTGCAAAAGTTGAGCAAGTTGAAGAAGAACGTGAGGAAACATGGCAACTAACCCAGAGATTGCAGACCCTCCCTCTTCATATAAGTCAGCAGTATAGCAACATTTCAGCTACCCAGTGGAGATAAAGGATGGCAATTGCTCGACAAGACCCACACAATATGCCGTAAGTGCTTTAGTGACAGGCAACACAACCAACATACAGATGATACGTAAAGTACAGAATACGTAAAGAGGCTGTGATAGATTGGAAGATCAGCATATAAAAAGTTCCCGTGACAACAGACAACGAAACATTGCCAATGCTGTCGAAGCGGCCATTTTTTTTAACCGCATATAAGATGCTTTGCTCACACTGTTAATCTGGCTGCACAGAGAGGGATGGGCGTTCACCAGATGTCCCGACTTTAATATGAGCTTTTCTGAAACTATGAATATTTAACTTTAATTTTATTTAGGCTATTTTATTTAGGCCTACCGAACCAACACAATCTCACGGCAACTTATGTTTTGACGCTGAAGCATATAGCGCGCTTGTTTTGAAGCGCATCACCGCAAAGGTTATTCATTATTCTTTTTTATCTAGTAAATAACTGACCAACCAAAACTACCTCACAATTAAGATAAAATTTATACCTAACGAAATTCGTTTAAAAAATATATTTTTTTCCAAGAAAAATGTATGAATTATATTTTTGTTTGTGCCTGCAACTGTGCGGTGAAAATTTGTTCCGCTCCGGGGAAAAGAAGAATTGAATAGTTCACAGCAGAAAGGGCACGGTCCGTGCGGGCTTTCTCCATCTTCTCAATTGTGTTGGGCACAGCTAGGTTCAGTTTGGAGGCATTTTGACGCCAGTGTCCATTCCGTGTCAATGAAATGGAAAGTTAGCGACATGTAAAGTGTCATTTTTGTAGGCTACTCGACCACATCTGTTGTAAGTGAAAAATACTCGACTGTGGTGGAATTGGGCTGTTGCAGCTCACCACGGATAGGCTCGTAGAATAGCTGTTTTGGAGAAATATGTACGTCCGGAAAATTCATTATAGCTGTCGGGTGTGGTTACGAGGTCTCCTATTGAAAGACACTATTGACATTGACATTGACCCTCCTATATTTTGTGCATCGCTTAAATGCATCACTAATTGATGGCTGCACCTGTTCGTCTGACTTCTGCGGTCGATTTTTCATTTGTCAGGCAAAGTTTACATCTCTTAAATGTAAGAGAACTTGATTGAAAAAGAATTTTCAACATGCTCGAATCATCTCCACAATGGAGTTTAGTTCTGTTTGTTTTTCAACAGTATTTTGTTACAAAAAAACAGAAGTGTTATAGCTTTGGCTATTTATTTATTTTATATTTGGCTTTTTATATAGTTAATAATTTGCATGGTTAATCTTGTTCTTTGGTGTTCAGTTTATAAAGATTTTTTAAATGTTATTTGATAAAAAATATTGTTTAAAAAAAAAAAGTTTCCCACCCCTCACGAAAAAAAATCGTGATACGAATCGAATCGTGGGTCAAAAATCGTGATACGAACCGAATCGTGGGTTTGGTGTATCGTTACAGCCCTAATATATATATATATTCATTCATTCATTCATTTTCTTTTTGGCTGAGTCCCTTTATTAATCTGGGGTCGCCACAGCGGAATGAACCGCCAACTTATCCAGCATTTGTTTTACGCAGCGGATGCCCTTCCAGCCACAACTCATCTCTGGGAAACACATCCATACATTCTCATTCACACACATACACTATGGACAATTTAGCTTACCCAATTCACCTGTACCGCATGTCTTTGGACTGTGGGGGAAACCGGAGCACCCGGAGGAAACCCACGCAACCACGGGGAGAACATGCAAACTCCACACAGAAATGCCAACTGACCCAGCCAGGGATCGAACCAGCGACCTTCTTGCTGTGAGGCGAACGTGCTACCCACTAGGCCACCGTGGCGACCGATATATATATATATATATAATTTTATTTTATTATTTTTTCTGGAGAAAGTCTTATTTGTTTTATTTCGGCAAGAATAAAAGCAGTTTTAAATTATTTAAAGATCATTTTAAGGTCAAAATTATTAGCAATTTTTTTCGACTATCTACAGAACAAACCATCGTTATCCAATAACTTGCCTAATTACCAAATCTTGCCTAGTTAATCTAATTAACCTAGTTAAGGCTTTAAATGTCACTTTAAGCTGCACAGAAGTGTCTTGAAGAATATCTAGTAAAATATTATTTACTGTAATCATTGCAAAGATAAAAGAAATTAGTTATTAGAAATGAGCTATTAAAACTATTATGTTTAGAAATGTGTGTTCTCTCCGTTAACCTGAAATTGGGGAGAAAAATAAACAGGGGGGCTAATAATTCTGACTTCAGCTGTAGTATACAACTCAGCACATGTGGTCAGAACAAAAACGAATTGCCGGCAATGAAGTGTTAAGCTCTTGTCCCAAAGAAAAGCATGTCTAAGCAAAATGCTAGCCTCCATCTGTAGCTCTGCTCACGCTCCTCTTCTTTGCCCTTTTCTGGTTACCCCTGGTTGGCTCGATGACGCGTGAACGACACGATGACGCGTGATGGACGGTTGCCCACGCTCACTTGTAGCTTCATTTGTGCTCTTCAGAAACTTATGGCTGACGTCACTAATACTACGTCCATATTTTTTCACAGTCTATGGTTAGTATCAGTGTATTAATCTTAATGATATCTAAGCTAGTATGCTCCAAATCAGTGACAAAATAAGCGTTTAGAAGATATAAAAATCCAAAGCTTGCAGTTTGTCACTTCCACGTAAATGATACATGACCTCATACTTCTGTTTCTCATCATATCTTCTGATCAATCCAATGCTCTCTAATATCTGACATGCCCCGCCCCCTTCAGGATGCTTTTCATTTGATGCACTTGAGCTCAGAGCTGTGTTAAAAATGTAACGCTATTGGCTGTTTTTTAAAGGGGGAGGGGATTCTTCATGCCCTGCCCTGTCTTTATAATCCATTGAAAATATGTCTCATCATATATAAATGCAGATTTCAAAGCACCTTACAGGGGCCTTTAAAGGGATCTTTTCACATTTAAAATTTTGTCACAGGTTTTCTGTGAGGGTTTGGTTAAGGGGTAGGGTAAGGCCAGATAATAAGCGGTTTTTACAATATAAAAAATATCATGCCTATGGAAAGTCCTCATAAACCGCCAAAACCAACATATGTGTGTCTGAGTGTATTTGTGTGCGTTTGTCTCGGTGTCTGGATATAGAGATCTGTGGAGGTGTTGGTTGAGATGCTTCTCTGTGTGGGCTCACGGATGGGTGAAGAGCCCCAGAGTGGGTGTAACTGGTAATTACTAGATGGTAATGATCTATTTGAAACCCCTCATAGACAGCTAATCCAACAAGAGCTCTCATACCTTGGATCAAACAGTTGGATGTGACTCTTCCGAGGTTTGTGTGTGTGCGCTTCACAGGCCTATGTGTATGTGTTGAAGAGTGTCAGAGAACAATGATGCTTTGATGTATTGTTTATTATCTGATGAGCTCTAAATTCTGTTTGGTCTGTTTCTCTGAGCTGTGGGACTGGGTTGTGTTGTATCCACATGGTCAAGTTCAAAGCTGCAACGCCCCCAAAAGACACACTCATTTCTAGGAAACAGTCTCCTGCCTTACAGAAGCTCTCTGACTTCACTGGGGACTAAACTCACTTCCAGATTTATGGGTTGCCGAGACCTTGCTGTTTGTGTGGCGACATGGACCACGACCAGGAAAATTAATTCCCACTTCCAATGGTGTCCAAGTCTACCGATGGCATCTCACACTACCTATAGTCATGTGACCTCTTGTCTTCACCTCCATCTGTTCCAAGGCATAAAAATATAACTGAGACTTGCCTCTGGAGTGCCAAGTGTCTCTGAACCCAAGGCAGGTTCAAAGAGAGGACATATTTAGCTGTGACTCTTTCACATTGTTTCGCTAATGTGAACTGGTTTTTGTTGCACTGACAAGTTTGATTCATTTTAGCATACCAAACCCATTTGGATTACAGTGTATTAACTACTTAATTGATTTAACAGGTATTTATTTTACGCTCTTTACGTTTTAGTTATGTACACCACCTGACGATCGATCCCAGTTACAAGAGCAACAAATAATAACTTGACTTGTAGTTGATCATTTGGAAAAGTGGCTGAAGGTAGACTTTTTAAAATCATCTGTTGAACTTTATCCCAATCATCACAAATACTGCAGAAGACCTATTGGAACCCGGATTGACCCAAGATTCTCACAGAAATCAGTTGAAGTTTGGTGAAGGAAAAATCATGGTTTGGGGTTACATTCAGCGTGGGGGTGTGCGAGAGATCAGCAGAGTGGATGGTAACATCAACAGCCTGAGGTATCAAGACATTTGTGCTGCCAATTACATTACAAACCACAGGAGAGCACAAATTCTTCAGCAGGATAGCCTCCACATCAATGTACCTGAAAGCAAAGAAAGTCAAGGTGCTCCAGGATTGGCCAGCCCAGTCTCCAGACATGAACATTATTGAGCATGTCTTGAAGCATGAAGTTATTTGAGTCATTGCAGAGATGTATGGAAACAGTCCTCCAAGCTCATGGGAGTCATTTTTCCTCTGCACCATGACTTTATATTCTATATTGTACATTATTTCTGTTACTGTAAGTGACGAGTTTTGTCTAAGGCAAGTCAGACCTTAATGTCCTAATTAAATAATTAATAATCAAGGCATGATCCTGTTTTTTTTTTGGTAAAAGAATGCCACTTCTGATACCAAATGATCAACTAGAAGTCAAGTTATTATTTGTTGTTCCTTTCAGATTGTGTAAAGTGTTATTTATGGTTCCACCATACCATACTGCAGTCTATGGGTGTTCATCCTTTTAATTCTGTTCTCTTATTTGGTCCAAACCAAAAAAACAAAAAACAAAAAAGATGATGGTACATTTAATCCTGGTTTGCTTAACTTTTGCTCTGTCTGTTTAATGACTGGACCTAAATAAAAAAACAGTCTTATTAAGCCTTATTATAAACCTGATTATGAAGCTAAAGGCACTTTTTGTGTGTTATGGTGATATTTATATCAACCGAGAACTCGTGAACAGCTTTAATAACGTGTGAATGAGGTCAAAACAGCTCCAGGAATTCCTTCCACATACACAAACAAATGAAGATCTGCTGTAAAGAGATGTGTTTCTGACAGCTGGACTGAACTGTAATGGGCAAAACGGCAGCTAATGAGAAAAACAGGTACACTCTAAAAAAAAAATCTAGGTTGTCGTAGCCCAATGTTGGGTCATATGGACAAACATAAATTCAATTTACATGACACTTTTTATCCCATTGGATGGGTTTGTCCATATTTGACCCATTGTTGAGTTACAACAACCCATCATTTATTACAGTGTGCTTGTCCTTTTTTTATTTATAGGTGCATCTTGTGCCAAAAGGTCTGTTATTGCTTCTTGTACATGTCTTTAGCCTGCAATACATTATATATTTCAGTTTAACTGAACCAGAGTTGGCGCCACGGTGGCGCGTGAGTAGCACGTTCGCCTCACAGCAAGAAGGTCGCTGGTTCGATCCCCGGTTGGGGCAGGACCCGGTTGGGCCAGTTGGCATTTCTGTGTGGAGTTTGCATGTTCTCCCCGTGGTTGCGTGGGTTTCCTCCGGGTGCTCCGGTTTCCCCCACAGTCCAAAGACATGCGGTACAGGTGAATTGGGTAAGCTAAATTGTCCATAGTGTATGTGTG
>CAIGQQ010004433.1:14151965-14195977 GCA_903798035.1 Danio albolineatus
TTTATTTTATTTTATTTTATTTTATTTTATTTTATTTTATTTTATTTTATTTTATTTTATTTTATTTTATTTTATTTTATTTTATTTTATTTTATTTTATTTTATTTTATTTTATTTTATTTTAAATAAAAACCCATTTGCATTGCACTTGAGTCCTAGCTCCCTTTCCCCACCCACTGGCCAACCCACGAACTGGCCAACATAGGAAATATGGGTATCTTCCTTTTCCTATCTCCCAGTTCTCGTCCCTCTGCATGCCAGCAGAAGGAGCGTTTGGGCAAACTTTTTGGACTCCGTCAAGAGGAATCTTCGGTCAAGGAGTTTGCCTACCAGTTTGTCTACGCTGTAGAGGGGCTTCAGTTTTACCACTGCAGCACTAAAGGAGGCTTTCAATGCTGGACTCAGCAGCCCCCTTCAGGCCTGGGAGATGGGGATGCTGGGGATATTCGATTTGTAGCAGTTTGTAAGCTTTGTGACCTTTACCACAGCCAGGGGAACGGTGACCTGCCTCCCCTTGGTCCACCGCCCTTCCTGCTCACAGACTGCCAAATCTCTAGTTCTCGAATGACCCGCCAGCAGAGATGGAGGAGGAAGAACGGGCCTTCCTTACATGTCACCCACCTAGAGGTGACTGAGCCCGCTGCAGCCCATCCAGCTACCACCCTGGCTCCAGCGTCATCCCCTGAGGTGATGATGACACTGCAGCACTTAGAGAGGTAGTAGAGTGCCCAGCAGTGTCTGAAGAGGTGGCTAGCTTCCGGCCACCTCAACCAATGAAGCGTAGGAGGAGAAAAGACTCCTCCACCACAACAGCTCCAGCCCCAGAGCGCCTGCCAGTGTCAGCTACAGCCCCAGAGAGCCTGCCAGTGTCAGCTCCTGCCCCAGATTGCCTGCCAGTGTCAGCTCCAGACCCAGAGTGCCCGCCAGTGTTGGCTCCTGCCCCTGAGCGCAGCTCCGTGCCTGCACCATCCAGGCTCCTAGCCCTGCCGGCCTCAGCCTAGCTCCTAGTACTGCCGGCACCACCCAGACACCTTGCCCTGTCAGCCCCAGTCTGGCTCCTTGCCCTGCCAGCCCCAGCTCGGTGCCTTGCCCTGCCAGCCCCCTTTGGGCTGGCTCCCCTGGGGCCTCCAGCCCTGCTGACTCAACAGGTTTCCAGCCCTGCCAGCTCCCCACAGGCCTCCATCCCTGCCGACTCCCCACAGGTCTCCAGCCCTGCCGACTCCCCACAGACCTCCAGCCCTGCTGGCTCCCCACAGGCCTCCAGCCCTGCCCGCTCCCCACAGACCTCCAGCCTTGCCGACTTTTCACAGGCCTCCAGCCCAGCCGGCTCCCCACAGGCCGCCAGCCCTGCAGGCTCCCCACAGGCCTCCAGCCCAGCAGGCCCCCAACAGACTTTCCTGCTGTCCTTCCCTTACTGTCAGCCAGGGTCCCTGAACCTCCTGACCCTCCCTGGCTAGTGTCAGGATGGTATATGCACAATTTTCATATTTTTTCCCTCCAGTGTATTATTTATTGAATTAATGTTCGAACATAAGACAATTATTCTAATATACAATGTAAAAAATGTATATATACAGTGTGTGTATATATAGATTTCATTCAGAAACTACAAGTCAGTCTGACTGAACAGTTTAATAGAATTGGTTGTAGGATGCATCTTGGCAGTCACATCTTAGGCCCCATCCCAATTTTACCCCTTCGCCCTTCTCCTTACCCCTACCCCTCGTTTTGGGTGTTCATGTGAAGGAGTAGGGGTGTCCCAACTCTATTTAGCTTGAAATCTAAGGAGAAGGTCTAAGTACCCCTCGAAAGGGAGATTTTTCAGAACCACACTAGAAACCAAGGGGTAAGAAAATTTTCCTGAATACAGCAAACAAGCTTATGTTTTAATACACTCATAACGGCGTTTGTGTTTGACCGTCATGTTTAAAAAAAAAAACACTAAAATAAAAACCGCTAAATTTTGCTTTCTATAATCCATATTAATAATTACTGTATAGCAGTCCCACAACAATCTGTCACTCGATGACACTGGAATACCCTGTCAGAAAAGTCTGGTGGCTAGGAATGAGCTTTTTACAGTGTCTGCTATTATGTTAATGTTGTTTTTGTGTTTACATAGATGAACATGGCCACGGTCTAAAAGCACAGTACAGTTATGATCTTATTGCCACATTATATCGTTATGATTACTTGATATCAGTATCTTCAGTGATTTCCTGAAGATAAATACCAAAGAAGAACGCATCTGGAATAACTACAGCAGTCGTGATCGTCTGATCTCATATGAAGCAAGTGATTGTGATATGATGACGTTTGCTGGTGCTGTAGTGTTGTCCCATTTCTTAGGGGTAAATTTTGAAGCCCTTCCCCTTCACACTCTGTTTCACAGGCTAAGGGAAAAGGGTAGGGGTACAAAAATAGAATTGGGATTGGGCCTTAGTCTCTTTTACAGCATTCTCTTTTGTAAAACTTGTTAGTTTGTAAGATTTGCTTAAAAACATCTTCTTTATTCCTAATGCTACAATACTATATTTCACTACTGCTATCATGCAGTACACATTGACACACACACAAACACTCTTTGCTGTGTCCCTGTGCTGAATGATGTAATGTTGTTTACACCATCTAAAAGCTTTGTTCTTCATCCCATCTCCCTCTGAGGAGTAAACACTCCAGTCTGGATATACTATTCTGATCACTCGTGTGATGTCACTTTATTCCAGTAGGCAGAAGTAATTCCATATCAGATCTTGATCTTCTAATCATTCAATCAGGTCCTTTTGTATATGCTCATAGTTGATATCTATTCTCACGTTTTTTCAACTTTTTTCAATGCTTATTTTACTCTATCCACAAAAAAACACCTCCAGAAACGGCACATAGGAGGCCCTGCAAGTAAATCCCATTTCTCCCTCATCTCCCTGGAGAAGCATCTCAGCCACAGATTAATAATGAACAAAAATAAAAAATCAGGTAGACATATTGATTTTAATCTATTCAGACTTCACTCTCATTTTCTTTCTCCTCCTTTATTTTTTTCCAACAGTAGAGAGGATGAATGTGAAACAGGTTCAAGAGAAGAGAGCTAAGAGGACCAATCGCACCATTACCCCCTGTTCCTATAGCCTGATCTCAATTTCAGTCTTCATCTGCCCCCTCCTTTACTCTCCATATGTTGGGAAATGGTTGACTTGGCACATTGATCTGTGGCCAGTTTTCTCCAACAAGCTTACAAGCTTCGACCTAATCAGGATCAAATGAGAAGCTGAACAAGACAGAAACATTCTGCTTTAAGAAACATCATGAAAGTATTTGTTAAAGGAGGAACTGAATAATACTTATTACGACTTCCCTCTACAGATACACTTTTAAAAACAATGCTTCCTAAATAGATATTTTAGCAAGGTGTCACATTAGAAAAACCATGTTAGGTTCCCCAAAGATGCTTTCAGTGTGCTGCTTTATTTCATTTTGTTTGTATGAAGAATATTTAATATAGTAAATAACCTTTTTAAACCATGAAGTGGAAAGGTTCTGTTACAACAATGCCAATAAGAACCTTTTTTTTAAATATAGCAATGGTACCATTTTGACATTCTGTTGATTATGAGTTTGTGGGATTAGTTTGAATAAAATAAATAAATAAGCAAACGTGAATGTGGTCATTCAAACCTTCATGTGCACCAACAAGCAGAAAAGATGAGGTTTGGTCCACTTCCAAAAAAGAAATAGATGCATTGATAACCCAGCAGACACAGGACATTAACATGACATCAGACTGACATTGTATCCCAACGTCATGGGACACTGCAACTCTGGTGGAAATGAAAATCGGTGTGTCAGTGTCCAATGTCAGACAGCACGACCTAAAAACAACCAAATATCAACGTCTGTAATGATGTTACAGCTTGACATTGTGTGGATGTTACCACTATGACGTCTATCAGATGCTTTTGGTTGCCATACCCGATGAATAAATGTCAGTATTTGCTGTCAATATAACGTTTAAGATATTGGCTTGATGTTGGATTTTGGTCACTTTCCAACACAACCTAAAATCAACCAAATATTAACGTTATTGGACATCAAAATAATGTTGTCCTTAGACACTGGCTAGGCATTGAATCTAACCTAATATTAATGTGCTATAAAGTTGTGTGCCTGCTGGGATGGTTCAACTATACAGTATCAACCATTAACCGCTTTCACTGAGCAGTTTGCTTCTACAGTTTGGTTCAGTACCAAACATTTTGAACAGTATTGTACCATTTTATTGGGACCCTTTCATAAGGCTACCTAAAACAACTAAATGTGGAGCTACACTCTTTGGTGAAGGCTATTGGTTTAAAGAATATGGTCACAGCACATTCAAAAAGACAAGGAAACACTGAAAGCTCCATTTGTTTTTCAACACATAACCAAAACAGGACACCATAAAAAAGGCAGACTCTGGCTTATGTACAGTTTTCACTGTTGATTAATAAGCATTGTCTCTGATTAAATAAATAAATAAATAAATCTGGTTAACTAATATAGTGAAAAATAAAGTGCTACCAGTAACATGCACATAGATTTAAGCATTGTCAATCATATTTATAAACCCAATACATGCAAAAAATATTTGCAGTACATAATTACATGTTGAGATTAGTGAAGTTTATTTATAAACTAATTTCAAGAGGATCATGTGCTACTATTGCTTGCAGCTGGTCCTGCATGATACAAATTTTTGATTCACCAATCAGATGATTCCTAAGCCACTATAAATACCCTAAGCCCCATATCACAGCCATCTTCGTTTTGAAGAATCCGTCTTCCACCCCTACTCCTCCTCCTTTCATAGATGGCTGGCATGGTGGCCCAGGGGTTAGCACTGTTGTCTCACAGCAAGAGCGTCAAGACGTTTCTGTGCAAAGTTTACATGATGTCTTCGTCCTCATGTGGGTGTTCCCCGGTTTCCTCCCAAAAACATGCAACTTAAGTAAATTGACTAATCCAAATCGACACCTTAGACATGCTCCTAGTAAGCAGTTATCTCTTAAGAGCAATCACTATCTGTTCATTAGCTACTAAAGCAGGGGAGTTCTCGAGATCTACCTGAGCTCAAACTCCCTTCTCGCCTCGCAAATTGGAGGGAGCCCTGGGCTCGAGGATCTTATGAGCTCAGGGCTCTCTCCTAGGACAGCATGCCAAACACAATTTATAAGCTAGCATCAGCTAAGTGTGAACTCTTGAATTATTATTCATTCATTAATTGCAGTTAATACTGCACACACACACACAAACACAAACAAAACGTGATACAATGGATTAGATCATTGCTTATGTTTTGTGGGGGTGAAGCTAACTTCATTTCAAGAATTCTGTTGACAAATATCCAACCATAAATAAATACCAAGGAGGGCACAGTAGGGAATTGACAGGATAATATAATCCACACTACGAATCAAGTGACAAAATGAAAGTATCTCTATATATGAGATGAACTGGGTTTTATAAGTTCTTTGCCCTCCTCGTGAAATTAAGGGCATGATTCATCCAATATCACTGTAATTTCCTGCACCTCTTGACATGGATGTTCCTCCGCCTTTCATTAATAAGATCTGTAACTAAATCAACCATTTCATCACCCCGCAGACCTGATGCGCTATTGACTTCATCTGCTCCCTTCTACCACTTAAAGTGAACAGTGCAAGACGCCACATCCATGCTAAACACAGCAGGTGGAATAACACAATATGTTTTTTTTTCTCCATAGATGAAACACTCGTGGGAGGAGAAGAACACAGCTGGAGGTGTCGCTCGCGCACACAGGACTGAAAAGTGTCTAGACTGACCGGCTCTCTAATCCTACACTCACTTTCATGCGGATTACGGTGGGTTGAAAGAGAAAGAAAGGAAGGGCTAGATGTGATAAACAGAGGAGGGAAAGACAAGACAATAAGGAAGAAAAATAGCTCTGCGGTGAGGCTCAATTAGGGGAGAGAGAATCACTTTAATGTAACTATGTGTGGTAAAAGCACACCGGCTTGAGTGCAGTAAAATCCCATTTATTCATGGAGTATTAATTTGTATGAGTTCTTTACGCACCACTGACTTGTTTGTGGGAAGCCAAATAAATTTGGACTTTAATGAGTAAATGGCGACGATGGCTTGACTTGAGTTGCAAAACTTGTTTTGTAAGAACTCAAAAGCTCTGCTCCTAGGTATGAAATGTTTTAATATCTTTATATATATATGTAATGAGCAGTGATGCATAATATATTAAAGATAAAACAGAAAAGCCTGAGTGTTGTTTTTAGTGCACATGTACTTCAATAAGAAAAAAAGGCAAAATCATAATGTTTATTATACAAAGTCCTTCGTGAGTTTGATCATTTTACTTTTACAATACAAGTATGAACTCTTAAAATGAATTTAAAAAAAAAAGTTGAATATAAATAAATCCACAAAGAACCTTTAAAATTGTTTTGATTCAACAAAAATGTAAATAAATGTAAGGACAAATTAGCAAACCATCTTGACATTTTGAAGTACAACCCCAAATCAGAAAAAGTTGGGACTGTTTGGAAAACGCAAAAAAAAAAAAAAAAAGTAGCAATTTCCAAATTTACGTTGACTTGTATTTCATAGTATGAGCACAACATATTTTCAACTTCATATCATTTATAAATATACATCCTTTACTGTCATTCAGATCTGCAACACATACCAAAACAAAGTTGGGACAGGAGCAATTTAGGGCTAGTAACCTGGTTAAATAATGATGTGATTTGAAACAGTTGATGTCAACAGGTGATTGTAATTTGGTACAAAAGCAGCATCCGATAAAGGTCTAGTTCTTTAGGAGCAAAGATGAGCCAAGGATCGCCAGTTTGCCAACAAATACATGACAAAATTATTGAAATGTTTAAAAACAATGTTTCTCAAAGAAAGATAGGAAGACATTTGGATATTTCACCTTCAACAGTGCAGAATATAATTAAAAGATTCAAGGAATCTGGAGGAATTTCAGTACTTAAAGGGGAAATGAAGCACTCAGTCAAGTTTACATTATTTTGTACATTGGATTCCACTTTAATGAAAATATATTAAATCAACTTGATTAATGTAACCGTTTTGAAGAAACTGGCATGTGTTACTGTCTTGACATAATCCACAAAGACGTGACTTTGTAAATCATGAAGTCATGTATCATTTTAATCATTGCATTAGTCTGAATTTAAATCCCCTCATCAGACAGCGCTGGAGCAGCGTGAGAAAGTGAACCACAGCGCATCAAATCAAAGGTGTTAAATTAAGAAAAATACACAACTTATGACACTAAATGCTTGTATTTGTTGTATTTGGACCAGCTCTGCGATGCACAACCATGCATTGGGTTAATTTAGGCTGTCTAGTCTCTGTGTTCAGTCCGTTGCTACTATCGTTGAAACCCAGACAGGCAGTCAGGCAGCGTAATACAGAGAGTGAACCAAAGCACATCAAATGATCGGCAATTAAAAGGGAAAAAAAAAGAAAAACATAAATAATATATACATTTGTATATTAGACACACATCTGATGCTTGTATTTGCTGCAGCTCTACGTCCACAACTTCACGCATTGGGTTAAATTAGGCTTTTTAGTCTCCATGTTCAGTCCTTTACTTCCACTGTACTGTATCTGTACAGCTGAGGGAACGAAACCAACACCCATAGCGTCAGTCAGACACAGCGATATTCCGCGAAGCGAAGATGGTGCCGCCCTAGGTCTAAAATCTATAATAAAACATGCCACTTTCTCCTAAATGGTTACATTAATCGAGTTTGTTTAATATATTTTTATTGAAGTGGAATCCAGTGTAAAAAATCATGTAAATTTGACTGAGTGCTTCATTTCCTCTTTAATTGACAAGGGCACAAGCCTAAGCTGTACAATCATGATCTCCGATCCCTCAGGCTGCACTGCATCAAGAATCGCAATTCATAAGAGATCACAGAAGGTCCCAGGACTGCTCCAATGGGCTCAAATACCCCAATATGTAGTTACATTCACAAATGCCAGTTAAAATTGTACTGTGCCAAAAGGAAGCCCTTTGTTAACAGTGTCCAGAAGGGCCGTCAACTTCTCTGGCCTCAGAGGCATCTGGGATGGACCATTACACAGTGGAAACATGTACTGCGGTCACATGTTCAATATTTCAATATTTCAGTTTTTTTTTTTTTTTTTTGCTCCGGACCAAAGAAGAGAAGGATCATCAGACTGTTACTAGCAACCAGTCAAAAAGCCATAGTCTGTCATGTTATAGGGTTGTGTCAGTGCCCTTGGCACAGGTAACTTGTACTTCTGCTATGGCACCATTAATGCTGAAAAGTACATAGATATTTTGGAGCACAATATGCTGCCTTCTTTTCCAGGGACGCCCATGCATATTTCAACAAGACAATGGAAAACCACATTCCGCACACATTACAAAGCCCCGACTGTCTGCAGTCCTGACCTGTCTCCAATAGAGAATGTGTGGCGCATTTTGAAGACAATGAAGACCCCGTACCGTGGCCCACCTTAAGGCTTGTTTGCAGAAAGACTGGGGTAAAATTACACCTGAAACACTTCATCACATGGTGTCTTCAGTCCCTAAACATCTTTTAAGTTTTGTAAAAAGTAATAGCAACATTACAAAGTGGTAAATGCCTTACTGTTCCAACTTTTTTGAAATGTGTTGCAAGAGCCAAAATTGGAATAAGTGTTTATTTTGAGAGAAAAAAAATCATGAGAAACACAATAAATAATATGCTGTTGTATTGTCTGCAATGAAATACAAGTCGAAGGAAATTTAGACATCACTTCCCGCTTTTTTTTTATTTGCGTTTTCCATACTATCCCAACCACTTCTGATTAGACGTTGTTGAAAAACTTGACATATTATGGACCTCATATTTGTTTTATCTACAATTTCAGTAAACTATTTTTTACAATGTACATGTGGACAAACAGAATTTTAGAATTTATTTAATTGTGTGTGTGTGTGTGTTTGTGTTTATATGTGTTTCAAAGGAGAAAGAAAAGCTTGAAGATTAAAAGGAGATGGTGGTGAGTTCCTAATATTTTTGAAGTATATATTTAAAATATTCTTCAATACCATATCCTCCTTTTGTTTACAGTAGTTCTTCCTGTAGTGTGTATTAAATATGACAAATAGAAAAATCAAACATAAAACTCATTCATTTAAACTAGAGGCCATTCGGGGTATAAAAAGCACTTACTGCACATGTTCAAGGAACAAAACATAAATGCTTTTAATAGTTTTAGCAGTGAATAGGCCTAGAGACAGCAGTCAGAATGAGAAAGCTGTTATACACTGTGCAATGGGGCATTTACTGTGATTTATCGCCGAGGGTCACCGAATGGCTGTATTGTTGGTTGTAGTGCATTCTTTTTACTGTTGGGTGCCCTAATGCTATTAGTGAAATGACAACTGGCACAATTGATCACAAATCATTATAAAATATATTTTATTTTTGTGGCATTGCAGAAGGGAAAGGAGTCAAATATAAATTACTGCAGCGATTATAATGCTTGAATGAAACTCATATAGGGCGAATGTGTGTGAAGAGTGTGTTTTTTTAAACGGTCAAGGTCTGACTGGTCAGCTAATTCTAATTCCAAGTCTAATAATTAGCCCCTGCTGGTTCATTGTGTAACTACACCAGGGTGTCTGTTTCTTTCTTGTGCTGTTAGCAATGTAAGCGTCTGGCTGGTCGGTGTGTTTATAGAGACCTAATGGATGATTAGCAGGGTGATAAAACAAAAAAAAGGACAAGAGCACCGCTTTAGGCAGCAGATGGCAAATAGCTGTGCAAAGAAAGGAAAGGAAAAGCTGAGCAACTGAGTCAGAGCTTAAGGTTGCATAAAAAGCAGTGGATGAGAGAGGAAGAGGTGTATAGTGAGAGAATGCCAGGGCTCCATTGGAGGGGAACCCACGTGGGCTTTGCGATTTAGAAAGAACTGCTACGATGCTGACAAGTGCAGAGCCAGATGAGGACAGGTAACACCTCCAAAATCTTATTACACTGAACAAATCTAAACGCAGAGGCCGACAGCGCTGGATGATGGTGCGCAACATACAGGAACAGATTGCACTCCACAAATCATAATTTAAGATGTGTGACTATTAGTCCCTGGGCCAGATTTACTAACAGCTTGTGCCAGTGCAAAGCCTCGTTTGGTGTTAAAAACCTATTGTCAGGATTTACAAAAGACATGTGGCAAAAAGGAAAGGAAATTAATTTTTGGACATTCCCTTTCAGATGCTAAATTTATGCTAGGATGGTATTCAAAGGGGTAGTTCACCCAGAAATCACATTTCTGCCTACTAACTCTTCAGGTGTTCCAGTTTGAGTTTTCTTTCTCCTGTATGACGCAAAACAGGCTTTTTCTTCTGTTTTATCTTCACAGTGTTTCTGTTTTTTATATTTACAATGTTTCAATGTTTTAATTTTTATATCTTCTGCATAACAGTTTTATACTGCTATCTTTGTATTTTTTCAGTGTAAAGCGTTTTGACAACTAAGTTTTAAAGGCGTTATACAACATTAATGTATTATTATTATTATTATTATTATTATTATCATTATTATTATTATTATTATTACTATTAATATTATTATTATTACTATTAATATTTACAAAAGAAGATATTTTGAAGAGGGGCGACAACGTGGTGCAGTAGGTAGTGCTGTCACCTCACAGCAAGAAGGTCGTTGGTTCAAGCCTCGGCCGGGTCAGTTGGCATTTCAGTTTGCATGTTCTCCCCGTGTTCGCGTGGGTTTCCTCCGGGTGCTTCGGTTTCCCCCACAGTCCAAAGACATGCGGTACAGGTGAATTGGGTAAGCTAAATTGTCCATAGTGTATGTGTGTGAATCAGAATGTATGGATGTTTCCCAGAGATGGGTTGCGGCTGGAAGGGCATCCGCTGTGTAAAACAAAATGCTGGATAAGTTGGTGGTTCATTCCGCTGTGGCGACCCCGGATTAATAAAGGGACTAAGCTGAAAAGAAAATGAACAATGAATGATATTTTGAAGAACTCCACACAGAAATGCCAACTGACCCAGCCGGGGCTCGAACCAGGGACCTTCTTGCTGTGAGGCGAATGTGCCACTCACTACACCACCGTGGCGCCCGACTTGAATAGTATTATTATTATTTTCTTTTGACCATTACAAATTTTTATATGAAATTCGATGGTTACGGGTGTTCAGCTTTCCTCAAAATTACTTCTATTGTGTTTAATAGAAGAAAGAAACTCATAAAGATTTATAACCACTCGAGGGTGAGTAAATAATAACAGTTTTTAGGTGAACTATCCCTTTAAATGAATCACCATACTATGGGCAATATACACTAATGCTATGCTACGTTCATTTTACATTTGCTATTGTTATGCATAGCATCCACACTCATTTGGAGTTTTCAACCCTGCAGACCGCGTTTTGTTTTGAAAACTCTTGGGTTACGTTTTAGCATAGGTAGATCAAAACAGACTTCTGAAAGGCATGGCTGCCCACATTTACTTCCAGATTGAGTCTTCTGGATCATTGCGCATACGACTATTATGTTGAGTTTGGTTCAATTTTTTGAGCGGTTCAAAGATACAGAGATGGCAAAAGTTTATTTTAAAATGCCACAATATTTATTTATTTATCATTGTGAATATACACAAAAGTAAACCATTATCTGTGTGCCCAAAAATACCTGCTGTTACACACTGCAAATAATCGAATGATCGAATCAAGCACTCCATTCCATGCCAATCTGCTTCAGTAAGCACAGAAATGGTTTAATTTTTTTAAATAAAAGTGGCACTTTTTGGAATGTAATACAAATGCGCAAGTGCAATGTAAACATCAATATGAAATTATTTCTGTGTTTATGGACTCTGCTATAAAATGGAATACAAGAAAAGCATACTTCCGATTATCCAGCTATGGAGAAACTATTAGTCAGGCACAGAGTGGCGATGTCAAACACACATGCTCTACCAGCATGGATCAATACAGTTGTCTAATCGTGCCTAGAATTATGGGTCGAGATTGGTTTGTAATCGTGCCACACCACACTCGTATGAAAAACAACTAGAACTGACTGTTCTTAGATCTGTTTGGCACAATAGTGGAAAGGCTGCTTATGATAAGGATTGTTTTTGCATTATAATGTCTTGTCATGCGCACGATATGTCATAGCATTGCTAACAAGAGATTGCAGACTTAAGTCAAATAGACATAAACATAGCATAGAGACACCAGACACATCCATGTCACTAGGTATAATTGTGTATTTCTCTGGATCTGAACATTTTGCAAAACATTTAGGAGAATGTAAGTATATATGTTAGCAAAATGAACAGTTTTTGGATATTTTAATTTTAAAAATTATTTACCACATACTGCAGTCTACTTGTGATTAACATAAATGCTGGCCTTTGCCCTGTTCAGTAAATCTGGCCTTATATCAGTTATCTGCAAAGTTGTTTGTGTCTTCAAGTTTACATCAAAAAGTTTAGGAAATGAACTAGTCGTAAACCACTGTATAAAGTGTGCCATTAAAATATAGAAGTGGAAGAAGCCTGCACTCCTCAAGCAATTTCATGTGCTTTTCATCAGTACACACTATATGATTAAACCAAAATCAGTGCCAGTTGGCTGAAATTGGGTTGTGTTATTGCCTTCTGGCGTGTGTTGTGTGAGTCAGTGTAGATGGAGGCAATGGGGGCATGAGGGGTGGTTCTGTCATTGTGGTTATTATGACTCATGGAAAGTTATTGACAACAGGCCTTAGGTGCTTCTCCAGGCGACAGAAAGAGTAGATGGTTTGGTCTCATGCGAGGATGAAAAAGAAGGGGGTAAATAGCTCAAAATTGATGAGAGAACAGATACTTTTAAGATATTTTTTGTTTTATTATATTTGTTTATGCTTTTTAATTGCAGGATGGGACCTTCGTTTTTACCTCCAAAGACTTTTGATGTTGTAAAGTTTGAAAAAGTGATTTATTGACATATTTAATTGTTTGAAGTGATACATTGGTGTTGTGAATTATGGTATAAAAACCTGCCAGTACATTTCTGTTATTTTATGGACTTGTGCCTATACATATCACCTCTTATATGATATGTCAATATAAGTCACTTTTGTTAAACTTCAGTATTGAACATTAAAAGTTGTCAAAGCAGAGATCAAGGTCCCATAATAAAATTTATAACCGTAAATTTATGGAAAACACCTCTGAATAATGACTAAATACAGACACTGTTATTTAACAATTGCTTTAAAGTGTACTGCACACTATAGCATACCTGTCAACATTGGGATGTGAAAATAGGAGATACCCCACTGACCCACACTGCTTCAAATCATGTGTACAGAATCCGTTCGGGACACAGTGTCTATTTATCAGTATGGAGCACGTCTGACAGTCACGCACTGCTACATAAACTGACTGTTTTGAGGATTGCATAGTAGGGGCAACGGTGCCTGTAATTAAAAAGAAGGGAATCCCGCCATTCTCATCAAGTGTTTTCATGTCTAAATAAAATAAAAGCACAGAGCAGATTCACAATTAAGAGCAAAGAGCGACCCCTGGTGGTTCGGTGGTATGGATTGCATATAGGGAGGATTGGCTCTTTAATGTTTAATTGCCACCCTTCATAAAATGATTGAAAATATGGGAAAAATACAGGAAAATACCTTTACGGGATGTTAGCGGGATAGAATTGTAAAATACAGGAGAATCCTGGGAAAAAGGGTTGACAAGGTATGCACTACAGCATTTATTTTATTTCTTTACTTCTATGTGGGAGAACAAAACATGCTCACTAGAATGATGCGTCATTGTCCAATTTCTGCTCTTTTCATTTATACATTTATTTTCATTCAACTAAGTCCCTTTTTTCATCAGTGCCACAACGGAATGAACTTATCACAACTTATGACAACTTATCCAGCATATGTTTTACACTGCGGATGCCCTTCCAGCTGCAACTCATTTCTTGGAAACATCCATACACACACAAACACTACGCACAATTTAGTTTATTCAATTCATCTAAAGCGCATGTCTTTGGACTGTGGGGGGGGGAAACCGGAACATCCGGAGGAAGCCCACAACAACATGGGGAGAACATGCAAACTCCTCACAGAAATGCCAACTGACCATGCTGGCACTCGAGCCAGTGGCCTTCTTGCTGTGAGGCGATAGTGCTTACCCCTGAGCCACTGTGTCGCCCTGTTTTTATTTATTTTGTTTTATTAAAAAGGGTGTGATAGATTTTGTTGTACTCTTTTAAATTAGCATTGTGTTGTCTATTGCTTTTCCTGCTTCAGTAGTTTGTTGTTGATAAATCTTTATCATTACCATAGCTTCTTTTCTGACAGTGAAACAACAGCGCGATTCAATGCATGTAATGCAAATTGTCTTATCAGCACAGTTCGCATGGAACATACACACACTCATGAAAATAAAAAATCTAAAAGACATTGTTTTTGCGCGGTTCAGCCCTCACTCACTCACTCACTAACTCACTAACGTTCGGCTTATACTGTATTTGCGACCATACACTCAAAAAAAGACTTTTGCTGCTGGCTTAAACTGCTTATTTAAAAGTGGAACCCAGCATTTTTTACAGTGTTGGCAGTTCATTCCGCTGTGGTGACACCTGATAAATCAGGAACTAAGTCAAATAATAATTTTCTTTTTTCTTTTGCTAGCAAAAGAGCCTTTTAGTCATCAATTATTTTATGTATTATTTATTTATAACCAGTTATTATTAACATATTACTACCTTTTATAAGTGTATGACACTGTAATAAGGTAAAGGTAAATCTTTTGCTTGACATCTAAAAAAACTGTGCACAACATACATGTACTCTAGCTCACACATGTGCATGTGCTCACACATGTGCAAGTATGCTTTGGTTAAAGTAGGTGTGTGATGTATATTTTGTGTTTATATATGCATGTATGCACATGTGTAAGCTACAGTACATGTTTGTTGTTTACAGTTTTTTTTTTTTTTTTTTTTTTTTTGGATGTACAGTTTAATTTGGGTAAAGGTTTTAAAAGGTTTTCTTCTGCACAATTATCTTATACAGTTTGTATTATTAAGTATTAAAGGTTTGTGCTGATTTGGTGCTCAATGATCATTTCCTATTATTATCATCAATGTTGTATTATTTCGTAGTGAAGTTTATTTATAAAGAATTTTTAAGAGTATCACGTGCTTATGATTGTCCACGGCTGGACCCGCATTAACTATAACAAGATTCTCCAAGCAGATGTTTTCTAAGTCCCTATCGATAACCATAGTCTTCCTAGCACAGTCATATTCATCTTGAAAAAACCCCAATTCCTCCCTCATTCCTCCCCCTTCCTAGATTGGGCAGCCAGGCAACCCAGTTGTTAGCACTGTTGCCTCACAGCAAGAACATCACTGGCTCTAATCCTTACTTTCTGTGCGGAGTTTACATGTTCTTCCTGTGCTCGCGTGGGTTTCTTTCAGGTTCTCCGGTTTTCTCCCACCGACCAAAGACATGTGTTATAAGTAGGACCAGACAGAATCTGCAGACATTATTTGCTATTTCTGCGCAAAATTTTGTTAAAAATCTGCAGATTTATGTGTAATAATTTTGGGAGTATCAAAACTAAAAACTTAATAAATTAAATAAAAAGTTTTAACTTTTTTTTAATGTTTACAATGCAAATCCATTTAGATCCACTTATTTGATATACAAAGAAAGCCTTTCATATAAAATATCTACTAAAAGACAGAAATTATTACTTTACAAACTGTATTGTAAATAAATCATATGAATATTTTCATATTAGTCAATAATATTACTAAAATGAATTAAAAAAACTGAATAAATATAAATTTACACAATTAAATAAACAGAATCAATGATGGGCTAAAAATCTGTGGAAATTTGCGAAATTCTGCGTTCGCAGATTCCTTGTTGGCACCATAGTCAAGTTCTTAGCCAACAGTATTTTTCCCCTCATAAAAAGCTATTCGTCATTAGCCACAAATAGGCAGGGGGTTCTAGAGATCTACCTGAACTCAATCTCCCCTCTCGTGCTACAAACGGGAAGAAGCCCAGAGCTTAAGGATCTTTTGAGCTCAGGGCTCCCTCCCTGCTTATAATCACGCTTATAATCAATCATCAGCTAAGTGTGAACTTTTGAATTAATATCGAAACATCGTTCTGCTCAATTGAGTACATGTACAGAGTTGAAACCCGAAAATAATATAGTGCAGCACAACGGTGTCCAGTAGTGAATTCCAGGTTTATATTCCACACGCCTGAAAATGTGTACATTGAACACACTGCAGAGACAGTATACTGCGTTCCGAGCATAGCCATAGGGAGAAAGAGGAAAAAGAGCTGTAGAAAATGTGGGATAAGCTGGAGGTACAGGATCTCAGCTAATGAAGAAGGCATTCGGGGGAGCAGGCAAACAACATTCAAAGCCGGAATAAAAGACAGACAAGTGTAGAGGAGTGGGAGCTGGGAGAAAGAGAACAATGCAGGCAGTTTAGAGTAGAGTAGGGAGATGACCGGTGTGGGCCTGTCAGCTCCACAGGCAATAAACAGCCATTTAAAGAGACAGGTACACAGTTTCACCCCAGCCAATTAAAAACAGACTGGCACAACGCTCTACCTGAGTCTCTTAAAGGGACAGTAACACACTGCACTACCGAGGCCAATTAAAGAGACGACAGCAGCATTTTACTCAGCAGACACGAGAACCAGCCATTCTGCTGATTTATCCGTAGGAGAATCTGTGTGTTTTCAGTGTCATGAGGATCTGTATTCTACGGCCTCTTGACTGAAAATCATTCTACTACTGAGTTTTTGTTGCTTTATAATTGAATATATGTTGGAGACTAAGGTGTCATAAATGAAAAAATATCTCTAATTAGCTGTGAAAAAGAGAAAGATATTTCAAAATGTATTAGAAAAGTTGAATTTTCAGTATTATTATTGCTGTCTTCAATGTCACATGATTTTTCAGAAATCATAATGTAGTTTCTAGTTTTTATATGGAGTTTTTTGGAATATAGCGTGTGTGTGTGTGTGTGTGTGTGTGTGTGTGTGTGGGTGTACTGAATGTGTGTGTGAGTGTAACGAATTGGGTCGGCAATAGAAATGAGCATCCAAATGCAGTTTATTATTGATTCGTCAGGCTGTCAAAGGTCATAATAGGCACAGACGGGAGCATGCAGGTAATACACACCGTAATCAAAGTCACAGGCGAATGGTTGGGACAGGTGGCAAAACAACATAAACGATAAACAAAGCAAGGTTCAAAAACACAGCTAAACAAGCCAATAAAAACACTTTGAAATGCTCACTTACAGTGGACAAGACTCAGCAATGTGTGTGTGAGTGAAGTGTCTTCATAGTCTTGGTAATCAGTCCTTACGAGCATCAGCTGTGTGTGTAATAATTACTTACAATAATATAGCGCTTTTCTAGATACTCAAAGTGCAATGGGGGGATCTCCTCATCCGCCACCAGCGTGTAGTATTTAACTGGATGAAGCAACGGCAGCCATATTGTGCCAGACCGCACACCTCCCACCAGCTGATTGGCGGAGAGGAGACAGAGTGATGAAGCCAATTATGATATGGGGATGGTTAAAAGGCCATGCTGGACAGAGGCCAATGGGCAGATCTGCCCAGGATGCCGGGGTTAACGACCACAGAGAGTCAGGACCTCGGTTTAACGTCTCATTCGAAAGATGGCGCTCACTGAGCAGTATAGAGTCCCCTTCACTATACTGTTAGGACCCACACAGACCACAGGTTGAGCGCCCCCTGTGTGTAATCAGGGAAAGAACTGGGACTGGTGTGTGTGACATGCATGATGGGAGTTGTAGTTTATTAAAGTGTGGAGTCTCCAGCCCTCTGCAAACGCTTGGTTTTTGGTGATTGTGACAGAGAGTGTGTGCACTTACCTTGATATGTTTGAGAAAATAAAAAATAGTTAGCTCGACTCTCAGAACATAGTAAACATCTTAAGTGTATTTATGCACACAAACTATAATTTGCTCCAAAAGAACTCCATGTAAAAGCCACCTAGCTTTTTTAAAGACCAGGCCTATCTAAAGGGTTGATGGTGCCATCTGATGATCAACAATAAAAATGACCTCTTTCCAACAAGGAAAACCACCGACAGTCATGCATGCATGATTATATGGTTTAAAGGCTTTGCAATCAAAGAAATGTACTTATAATGGAAGTCAATGGAGAAAAAACAGCCACTAACATAATGAAAGAGTAGTCAATTTGAACAGTACACAAGGGTTAATTTAGGTTTATTGCAGAATCTATTTTAGTAATGGAAACTAACATTCAATGTAAAGCATATTAATTTCATTGAGAAGTGTATGCAAGCATCATTTTGTGATTTGTGCTTTCCTAGATGCCCTCATTCCACCAAACTTCATTGTACTTGAGCATAGAATTCTAGACAAAATAAATGCAAGCTCTCTTTCATTTCCACCAGTATTAATAACAATAATGCTTTAGGGCCTAATCGTCTCAATACTGTTTGCATTTTCAGAAAGACTGAAGTAGATTTAATTAAATATGTGTACCTATTTTCATATTGTTATGAAAATTCTCTGTTTGAGGGTGAAAAAAAGAGAAGCTTCTAGCATATAATAACTTGTCGTCTTTGAAGTGAATTTTTCAATATGGATTTAAATGAAGCTCCTATCAGAGGTAGGATTGCAGTCTGCCGTGGGTAACCTTTTAAAACAGCAACCTTGTGGCCTCAGAGGGCTGAAATATTCCATAACGAGTGTGTGAGTGTGCAGCCGGCTCTGGCCCTTTGAATCACATCTCCCCAGGCAATAGCAGAACAGACAGATACACTATTACAGAGTTTCAGACTGATAGCACTGAAGAAAGAGGTACATGTTTTTGCCTAGCCGCTTAAAGGAACAGGCACCGCGATTAATGTAAACCCTCCTGAAGCTGAGAGCTGCTGTCCGCTGACACAAATTTCTTTCTGAAGCAAAGAATGTGGCGGGTTTGTTCAGTTTATGTCTTTTATCAGAGTAGCGGGGCAACTTTTGATAAATGCTTGTTGAAGCTGAATAGCACCATTTGATTGAAGTCTATTAGAATGGATCTGGTCTTTAAAGTGGTGGCACAATGGCTCAGTGGTTAGCACTGTTGCAAGAAGGTCGCTGGTTTGCGTCCTCACTGGCCCAGTTGGCATTTCTGTATGGAGTTTGCATGTTCTTCCAGTGTTCGTGTGGGTTTCCTCTGGTTTTTCCCAGTCCAAAGACATGTGCTATAGGTGAAATGGATGAATTAAATTGGCTGTAGAGTATGAGTGTGCGTATGGGTGTTTCCCAGTACTGGGTTGCGACTGGAAGGGCAGCAGCTGCATAAAACATATGCTGGAATAGTTGGTGGTTCATTCCGCGGTGACCAAGCCAGAAGGAAATGAATGAATGAATGAATGGCATCTAAAGTGAATAAAGAGTGTGCTATTATGTCAATCAAAATGAAGTAAATTAATTTTCTTTCTCTGACTGTTCAGTAATCAAAGCTTGGGAGGAATAGTGTTATTAATAACCAGTGTTAATAACAATTTCTCAACCCTGTCATCTAATGTATAAAATGAACGCTCACTCTATTTAACTTCCCACTGGATATTTTATTTTAATTTTTAAAAAATCATCACAAAATTATTACATATATATATCAAAAGTTGTCAAAGCAGAAATCAAGGGGGTCCCAATGCATTTTTAAAGCATAAATAATGGAAAACACACATGAATCACACAAAATAAACATAAACAGTTTCTTTTTAAATATGGTTTTAATTGGTAAAAATATTTACCTATATTTTTTCTTTGATGTAGTTGTACATTCTGTGGAAACTTCAGCTTTTCAAGACTCACTGTAAAACATGCTGGGTTCCACGCAATTTATTCATGGTGTCCCAACACAAAGCGATTAAGTTAATTTAATTATTTTTACAAATTTAAGTGGATTGGACATACATTTTTTGAATGTATTAAAATGGGTAGAAGTACAAAAGAATGGATGATTTGAAGTCTCTAGAAAAATTCATAAATATGTTCACCAATAAACCAGTAAGTTTTAACTGTCACATATATATTTTTTTGCATTGCACATTAAAACCATTAATAAAACAAATCATATCAAAATGCTTTGGTTGTGTACAGCGATCATTTTTTAAACACATGATCTGAGTTTTGATAAATATTTTAGTTACTTAAAAACAAGTTGTGGTTGTCCTCCAGGAACAGGGTTGAGAACCACTGATTTACTTAATAATTTTAAGGCAACAGGTTTACTCAGTTTTTTAAAGTAAAGCCAACTTATCACTTTTTACAGTGAATTTAGCAGCTTAGCAATGAAAACTGTAACATGTTAATTTATGCAGCTTGACGTGTTACATGAAAATGATTGTTGTAAATTGCCAACTGTGCCAATTTGTTGTTTCTAAAAAACTGTTAAAAACAAACAAACAAAAACTTGTCCCTATTCCAGTCCACATACACCACTACATTGTAAAAAAGAAAAAGAAAAGTCACAATTAATTTGTGTTGGGACAACATGAAGGAATTAAGTTAGCTTAGTAGTTTTTATGAGTTTAAGTGAATTGAACATAAAACAATTAAGTTATCCCCCCCAAAAAACCTCAAGAATTGTGTTGTTTTAGCTATTTTGAATACACTGTAAAAAAATGCTGGGTTCCACACAATTCCTTTAGGTTGTCCCAATCCAAATCGATTAAGTTAACTTAATTGCTTTGTCAAATTTAAGTAGATTGAACATAAACATATTAAGTTGTCCCCAAAACCCCTAAAGAATTGTGTTGATTCAACTCATTTTAATTTAGTAGTTTGAACAACCACCAAAAGTAGTTTTTTTGAGTGTATGTAGTTTGAACAAACAGCAAATGTCATTTATTGAGTGCACAACCTCGACGATTAAGTACTATCATCAGCCAGAAATATATATCCACACCAAGCCACGGCATTTCAGTCAGAGAATGAAAGATACTGACAAGACAGGCCTGTCCTCTTTACAAATCTTTAAAGAGGAAGGCAGAAAATAAATCAAGGTAACTTGCGTCAATAATTCTGACAATACGTCTTTTAAGTTGGTGCTTTGATTTGGATGAACCGCTGAGTACACACACACACACTTGTTATTATGGACCATCAGAAACCCACTGTGCTGTTAACCTGAGTGTCAAATTAAGTTTGAATATCATGGAGAAAACAATACGTATGAGATGAGATTTTCATTTTCTAAATCACTCCGTATAATTGAAGCAGAGGATGGGAAGCAGACAGGGTGCAATGAAAACTACCTCTCTCTTTCTCCGTCTCTCAATGAGAGGCATGCGCTCCCGTGTTTCCTCGGGCTGTTGGATTGAAATCTCCATCTCTAATATGACATCAATTTTTAATTAAAGGCCCCAGATCCCACTCAGATTCCTGAGTGTTCGCCGACACATTTATTTCTCTCGCTCTCTGCAACAGACCTCATCCGCTCACGCTGGGAGATTTCTCCTTCTGTTACATGATTAAAATCTGCAAACGGCTCTGCCCTTAGAACTAATTATTCCACACCAAGACAAGAGGCGCGAGGGAGAGCAGGAACACAAAGGGGAGAGAAAGGTAATTTCGCACAAGAAACAAGCCATTTGACTCTTAATGAATAATGGATGCGGGCTTCAAGGGGGTCACAAGAGCGCAATAAACACCCACTCGTGACCCCAGATACTGGACAAACATCAGTCTCTTCCTTCCTTCCTTTTCGCCTCGGTTTCCTTGCCCTGTTTCGCATGGCCCTGTCCCACTTGAACTGACCATCTGAAATGATTTGGATGAGCTCCGTTCATCGAGGCTAGTTGAACCCAGGGCTAATTCAGTATTCATGGCGAGACGGCGGCGGCTGAATTGGCTATCAAATTTTTGCATTATACCGTATTGACAGAGCGAACGTGCAAACGAGTGCAAATCAGCACGGTCTGATCTGAGAAAACGGAGACAGGTTTAGACGGGTGGGAAAGAGTGAAGTGAGCTAAGTATGGAGAGAGAGAGAGAGAGATAATTTAATATACTGATATGATATAATATATTGAATAATAATATGATATATTAAATATTATGATATATTGAATAATAATATGATACACATGAATGATATGACTTATTAAATAATAACATGATATACTGAATAATAATATGATACATATGAATGATATGAGTTATTAAATAATAATATAATATACTGAATAATAATATGATATATTAAATAATAATATGATATATTGGATAATAATATATGTATATATCTTAATTTTTTTTCTTCTACTATTTACTTTTTTATTATTATTACATATGCATGTTCTTTTATTTTTGTAAAGTTTATACAGTAACTGCTTTGGCAATACATTTGTAATAATTGTCATGCCAATAAAGCAACTATTGAATTGAATTGAATTGAGAAAGAGAGAGAGAGAGAGAGAGAGAGAGAGAGAGAGAGAGAGAGAGAGATTCCGTGTTAATCGCAAAGTATGATTTGTTTTTATGTGTAAACTTGCATGCATGTACAGTCAAACACACAGCTTATGAATGGGATAGTTCCCCAAAACTGTAATTTCTGTCATCATTTACTCAACCTTGACTTGTCATGAAAAAAAGAATACTTTTTACTTTCAAATAAACAGAGACTTGCTGAGCATGAGACTTCTTGCTGACCCCAAACCTTTAAAATTGAGCGTAAAACGATTTCCATATCTTTGTTCTTTAAGCCAAAGGCTGCTCATCCAATTAAAGTTAAAACATGTTTTGTGGTATCCTCAGAAAACCACGAGCTAAACTAAACAATAAACAACATTGTGTGTAAATTAAATATGGCTTCACTTGCAATGAAGAATAACCAGCCACATTTTTTCTTTGTGCAATGAGTTATTGCCTCCCAGGAGCAACAGAACTGTAAAGATTATGTGAAACTAGAAGCACAATTTCAGAAGTCTGTTTCCAAATTTTTGTTCCAAAAAGAATCTGTTATTTCACAGTTTATTTACCATATGAAAAAAAAACATAACAGCAGTAAAATTACAGATATTTTCTGTAAAATAACATGTTAAACTACTGAAATTTCCTTAAATTTAAATTTCCGGTAAATTTCTGTAGTTTACCATTGTCACGATCAGGCTCTCTCACAAAGGCACAGGATCGCAAGAGTTATCAAACACGTAGATTTATTTGCAAACACTCACTTGAAGGACACCGGAGACTCGTGGGGTTTAGCCAATACATGACGAACAATACCGGACGAGGAATTAACTGAACACAGGGACTTAAATACAAGGGACGTGATGAAACTGATTACATACAGGGGAGATACGCAGGTGAAACTCATGAAACATTAACAAATGTTAGGAATTAGCTGACAACTATCTGTTATTTTACAGCAAATGTCTTTAATTTAAGATTTTTTTTTTCCGGCACCCTACCTGCCGGATGGTTAAAAGGCCCCAGGTGGTTTCATGGTTAAAAGTTGTTAGAAGAAAGATCAAGGTCCCATGATGCAGTTCAAAAGCATAAATACATGGAGGAAAATAAAAACATGAATCACAAAATTGCTAATTTACAGTGTACACAAAATAATCATATTGCGATTTTTGGAATAAATATTGTGATTTTGGCAACTGTTTTTGCTTTTTCAAACTAGCTAAATTCACACATTCTAAATGTATTCAGTGCACAAGAAGTGCATAACATAACATTTCACAATGAAATAACATAGTATTAAGTTTAATAAATAAAATTGTTGTAAAATTGTCTTTAAAACAGACAACATAAAATAAATTAAGATTAACTAACCTCAACTCTAGTTAAACACATACTGTACACTGTAGTACTAAATAGTAACTGCTTGATAAACAAATCTGTAATATATTGTCTTAAAAACAGACAGCACGAAAAAATAAAGATGAACTAACCTCAAGTCTAGTCATAACAATAAACAAAAACTAACGTGAATTAAAACCACCTATTAGATTCTCCCGCTCAACTTTGTCATGCGCGGAGTAAGCTCTGATTGGTTAACATCTTTCTCCTGCTCAGCTTAGCTGTAATTGCCCAGTGTGCTGCGTCAGCTCTGATTGGTTAACATATTAAAATAATGCGCACAAGAATGTATTCTGAATAAAAATCTAAATAAATTGATACATAAAATTGCAGCCTTATGGGATTTAGAAATTGCATGTGCTTAAATCACAATTTTTTTTTGAATTGCGGACGGTTTATTGCACAGCCCTACTTTCTACCATTTTGAGCTGTGAATTATACTGATGGACTTATCTGTAATGCTACTTTAGGTGTAGCTGTGTATGGCAGCAGTGGAAAGGCCAGTCTAATGGGAAAGATGTTTGATTCTGTCAAAGACACAAACACCATCCTAAACTATATCTGTTCTCTCTGCTTTCCTCCACGGCCAAGAGCACAGCTGATGCGCAGAGTAATGGGATTCTCCATAGAACTATAGGACAGGCTCTAACAGGCAGTTTAGATCTCATCTATTTGACCCCATTTGCACTTGTTAGGCTCATTCATGGAACGCACCGCGAATCAGAGAGAGAGAGAGATGGAAAGCAAGAGTAAAAGAAGGGTGGGGAATGAAATTGAGACTCTTTTGATAAATTCTCTTGTAAGGAAAGTCATGTCTGGTATTACGGGATGACTCTTACAGTGATATCATTTCCAAGGAAAGGTGCTGGGTGTCCTATTATTTCAGTGCCGTTACTCTAGTGCTTTACATTAGCCTGAAGAACACTTACAACTTACTGCCCCATTCTAGGCCTCATTTGGGACGACGTTAAAGCAAAAATAAGGGCTGAATTTAAACTTATTCACTCACTTAACTTCAAAATCCTCCTGACAGATTTGACAATGGATAGGAAATGATTTCGTTTTATTTCCCTGCTTTTCTGAGCCATTTGAAGGAGGGTTCAAAATTCAACCATATTGCTTTACATGAGAGTACGCACATTGGAAGTATGCACACTTTTCTGTTCAGTTATTCTGTTGTTGATGTTTAACTTTACCTTTTACCAAAAGATTGTACTGTATTGTTCAGCTTTTAGAAAAATGTCTTCATGTAGTTCAGGGGCTGGGGGTTACCAGCCTGATCTGAGTTCAGTCGGATGAAAATATATGATTTTAAAATAAGGCGTTGAACCCAAACTCCACCCTTAAACCTAATCCTCATTGGGGGCTTAACAATCATCCCAGGTGGCACGCTGGCTTAGTGGTTAGCACTTTCACCTCATAGCAAAAAGGTTGCTGGTTCGAGTCCCGTCTGGACCAGTTGGCATTTCTGTGTGGAGTTTGCATGTTCTCCCCGTGTTCGTGTGAGTTTCCTCCGGGTGCTCCAGTTTCCCCCACAGTCCAAAGACATGCAGCATAGGTGAATTGGGTTGACAAAATTAGCTGTGGTGTATGAGTGTGTGTGTGAATGTGTTTCCTAGATCTGGGTTATGGCTGGAAGGGCAGTCGCTGGGTGGCACTGCCCATTTCCATAAAATATGCTTGCCCCCCTTTAGACATGTTTACACCTCACTCAAAAAATATATATATATTTTTTACTTGGTATTTAAAATGAGCTGAAACAACATAATTCTTAAGATTTCATTGGGACAACTTATTTTTTTTTATGTTCAATCTACATAAATTTGTTAAAAGTGTTAAGTTAACCTAATCGATTTGTTGGGACAACATGAATGAATTGTGTGGAACCCTGAATTTTTTACTAATAATTGAATTTATTTATTTATTTATTTATTTATTTATGGATTTTTGATAATCCGATTAGAAGTGGATGACACTGATTACAGTTGTGAAACAATTTGTTCTTGTCCACTTTGAACACTTCCATTCCAACATGTTTCTATGTCTTCAGATGGGTTTGAACACACTAATCTAGTTCTTAAATGTGTATTGTTAAAGCAAGATGGCCAGATGGGATTTAAACCTTGCCAACAGACATTTAAAGTTTGGTTTCAAGGCAAAAAATGTAAAGTTCTCTTACCAGTTCTGACTCTAATGCAAATCCAGAGCATTTCCTGTTGTTTTGTGGTTATTGCCGCAAAAACTTCTGCTTTGTGTCATTTTTCCCTTCTGCTTTGTGTCATTTTTCATCTTTATATTCAGAGATATTCATTCATTCATTCATTCATTCATTTTTTTTTTCGCCTTAGTCCCTTTATAAATCAGGGGTCACCACAGCGGATGCCCTTCCAGCTGCAACCCAACACTGGAAAACACTATACACACTCATTCACTACAGCCAGTTTAGATACCCAATTCACCTAGAACAGCATGTTTTTGGAATTGTGGGGAAAACAGCAGCACACGGAGGAAACCCACGCAAACACAGGGAGAACATGCAAACTCCATACAGAAATGCCAACTGACCCTGCCAAGGCTAGAACCTGAGAGGCACTCTTGTTACTCACTGCGCAACAATAACCCCCCTTCAGACAATTTATGTAATATTATTTTAAAAGGTCCAAAAAAAGGCTTTTCAAAATATATGTCAAAATATTTGTCATCCAGTGGTTGGAAGTGGACAAAAGTTGTCCGGTGATAACAGTTTTACCACCAACCAGATTGCCAAATTTAAAGTCAATTACAAACATTGATGAACACAGACAAATGAAATAAACAATATCTCATGATTTTCTGTGAGTCAAGCAGTATTCAAGTACAAATTGAATAATCAAATTAAATGCTCACACAGTCACATGCTTTACAAGCACATGCAAATGAGAAATTAATCGGAAAATGTATGGTTAAAATATCCAGTGACTCCTTAAATCATCTATGTTTTGAACTGTGGCTCCTGTTCAACTATAATATCATCTCGACACTGCACATCCTGCAATGTGACTATTGTGGATACACATCTGTATACAAATAATTAGACTCACAATTAGCCACAATCACAACATAATAAGGATATTGTAGTATAACGTTTTGCCATTTTTTTTGCATATTGGCATGATTTCAACCACTACACTGCTCTAAGCTAAAACAAAGTAATAAGTAACTAACTTTCATAATTAAGGATTTTAGATTTAAAAAATGAAGTCACCATGGGGGAGCAATAATAAACGCAAAATAGCTCTGTTTTCATCCAGCCTTGAAGGTTTTGCCAGCAGATGCCTGTCACACCCTAATGATGTCAGCAGATGCTTCTGTCACACCCTGATGAGGTCACTGCAATGCTCTGGTAGTACAATAACCATCTGTCTATCTCCACAGATGGTGACAGATGTCCATGCTTCAAATAAACTGCATGAAGCATCAAGTCCATGAAGAAACTCATCTTTCTACAAGTATCTTTCTACAAGTCTGTTTTGTGAGAAACTATTTGAAGTCCTAAACCTATGCAGACCCAAACACTAAAACTACACATATTTCCATCTCATAATTTGCCCAGCATTCATTTTCTTTAACTCATTATTCTGTGTAAAAGCCAATGCTGGAGGTAAACCTTAATTTAAACGTGTTATTGTATCAGCAACAACATAAAGAAAACCTAAACAGTGTAAAAGGCCTTTGAAATGGAAATGCAAAAACAGACTTAACACATTTTATAAACTGCGTCAGGTTTGAGTGTATGCACACACAATGCAGGATGTATTAGTCTGTGGTTCATTTGTGTTCATTTGCTGTAAAATTTGAGCATGTTAACAAGTGTTAAATTTGGAGTGATATTATAATTATTATAAATTAGACATTCAAATTATGTGTGTTTGATGTACAATTGTGATGTACAAAAGTGATGTTTAACAATGAAAGAACACAGTATCACAGTATTTGCTATAATGTTTTTTTTCTTCTTTTTCTTCTTTTCTTTTCTAATGTTTATACTTCTTTTACTTTGACTGGAATATAAGCATTTTTATAATTAAGGCCGATATTATTAACCCTGTTCAGAATTTTCCCTGATTTGCTACAGAATAAACCATTGTTGTCCAATGACTTGCATAGTTAACCAAATTAGTTAGGCTTTTACTTTGCACTTGAAACTGCATCTTACAAAAAAAAAAAAAAAAACTTAGTAAAATACTATGTACTGTGATCATGGAAAAATTAAAAGAAATTAGTTATTAAAAAACGAATATATTATAAACTATTAAAAACGAACACTTCTCTTGGTTAAAAAGCACAACACAAATAATTTCTCAGGATGGATAATAAATTTGTCTTCAACTGAATCAGTTAACAAAAAAGTTAATAAATTGATCAATATAGCCATATTCACATATCTAACATCAAACTTTCATTTAAAATGTGGTCACACAATAAAAGTATTAAAATCACGTTTAAAAAAGTGATAATTTGTGAAATAGGGCTGCACGATATCGAACAAAAAACTTACATTGCAAAATTTAGTTTGTCTGCAATATACAGTTGAAGTCAGAATAATTAGCCCACTGTTTATTTTTTCCCCAATTTCTGTTTAACGAAGAGAACACACATTTCTAAACATAATAGTTTTAATAACTCATTTCTAAAAACTGATTTATTTTAGGGTGCCACGGTGGCGTAGTGAGTAGCACGTTCGTCTCACAGCAAGAAGGTCGCTGGTTCGATCCCCGGGTGGGCTAGTTGGCATTTCTGTGTGGAGTTTGCATGTTCTCCCCGTGGTTGCGTGGGTTTCCTCCGGGTGCTCCGGTTTCCCCCACAGTCCAAAGATATGCGGTACAGGTGAATTGGGTAAGCTAAATTGTCCGTAGTGTATGTGTGTGAATGAGAATGTATGGATGTGTTTCCCAGAGATGGGTTGTGGCTGGAAGGGCATCCGCTGCGTAAAACAAATGCTGGATAAGTTTGCGGTTTTATATGGAAGTTTATATACCATTATAACCACTTGGTTTAAGTTTGCTTCAATCTAAAATCCTTCTATCTATTTTAGGGGTTAAACTTTGTGATGACCCTATAAATCACATGTTCTGAACTGTGGTGCTGATCAACTAATCCCAACTTAATGCAGATTCTCTAACTGTTGCATATTCACACATTGCGATATCGAGGCTGAAACAATATACTGTGCAGCCCTAGTGTGAAATGTAAGATCCAATGTAATCACACATGAAAACATGCACTGAAAAAAAAATCTGTAATTTTACTGTTACTTATATATATATATTTAAAAAAAAACGTAAAAGGACGGCCATTAAATTATAGAAATATACTGTAAAAAAAAACGGATATTCAATTACAGAAATTTTCTCGAATTAAAATTTTGTGTAAATTTCTGTAATGTAATATCCGTTATTTTGCTGTCAATTTCTGTAATTTAACGGTCGTTATTTTACTTTTTTTTTTCCAGCACCCCAGGTGCCGTAAATGAACCGTAAAATTACAGATTATTATTATTATTTTTTTTTTTTGCTATGTGGGGATTTAATGTTTTTTTTTTTTTTTGTAAGAGCTGACTTGCAAGAGACCACAAACTCAAAAAATGAAAATTCTGTCATCATTTACTCACTTTTTACTTATTACAAACCAGTTTGACTTTCATTAATCTGTTGAACACAAATAAAGATATTCTCTATATATGTATATGTTCTTAATACTATGGAAGTCAATGGTTACTGGTTTCCAGCTTTATTCAAAAAACTTATTTTGTGTTCAACAGAAAAAAAATAAACTCATAAACGTTTTGAACCACTTGAGAGTGAGAAAATAGTGAGCAAATTTTCGGGTGAACTATCCCTTTAACTTTATATAACAAGTGTCACCTTTTTGATGAATCAAAAAAAACAAAGTGGAGTAGACATTAGTTATTTTTATACTCTGTTTTTAAATATATACTCTATGGGGGAAAAAACATAGATACTGTTGCAAGGGTGTACATTTAAACTGTAGACGATGCATGCAACATGTTTTTCTCACAACAGAATTTGCATTTTAAATGCTAGCTCTCTTAGACCCAAAACATACTCAAGTATGTGAACACAGACACTTCTAGCTGTGGAAGATTTCCGGTATCATCGCCTTCCAAAATGTGTGACTCATAATGCAGTGCAACATGTTGCATTCTTAGTATTGCTGCAATCCAGAAACTCAAAAACAGTCAGTTTGCTATGTCAGGTCACTTGCTATCATACCTGAACAGCAACACTTCTGGTTTAATGTCATAGACATGACATGACATGACAAAGGTAACTCTGTCGCCCCCTTGAGTACTGAGATTTTTTTATAAGGCACATAGGCTAGCAATGCGTTGTTTCGTTTTACATAGAGTGACCTTAATCAGAGACCACTACAAAGTAAATTCTCGCCTTAAATCCTCACTTTAATGTAATTACGATCATCACCAAAGCCTTAGTCTCAATCAAGCAGTGCTTTAATATTCATATAATGACATTTAACAGAGATATAATTGGATGTTGACAGTAAGGCTTATTTTAGTTATCTAGTGTATTTCTCTCTATATATTAGAACGGGAGATTCTGCTTGTGAGAGCCAAGCCGATGATGCCCATCACTGGGAAGCTGACGGATGAGAGACTTACAGGGGCTCATGCAAATTCAGTCAAACCATACAGGTGGAAAGCATCATATTAACTATCCCTTTGGCCTTTAGAACTGTGCTTCGACTGTTTTGTTAGACTGAGTGATGAAATGGGAGTCAATCTAGGGTACTGTCTCTGAATTTACTTGTACTGTAAACCTGGCCAGACAAGGCAGCGGACCGTGAGGGTCGAGACGGACCTTGTCGAGTCACGGAATATCTTAAGGTTTGTGGCATGCAAACAGCATTTTAAAGTGGTTTAAAATCATACAACAATGTTCAGTTGTTGTTCAGTTTCAATAATGTGCCCTACAGTCCGTTAAGTTAACTTAAAGTTCACATGTAATTAAATTTACAATGTTTGTTTTGCAATGTTTAGTCGTAGTCGCTAGTAAGTGGGCTTATGATGATATTTATTTTTCTTGTTGTGATTAATTGCTTAAGCTTTTATCACAATACAGCACATGGCATTATCACAATAATTTCCATAGCTGTGAAAAAGGTCACTTGTATACTAACAAAAAAATACTTAATGTATTGCTTATATTGTATTATATACTGTATACTGTACATATTCAAACGTTTCACCTTAGTAAAATTGCTAAATTTGTATAAAGTATATCAGCTAGCAATTTACAATAAGGTTTAAGTTCTGGATCTTTGTTAATGGGTTAAAATCAACTGAGAAAAGGCCAGATTTATTACAGATAAGTAATCTAAATTTTTAAAAACAAACAATTTTGTATTGGTTATACTTTATGACTTCAGAATCTGATTATGATTATGATTTGAGCATCCTATTAGGCTTTAATTGAAAACTTAACATCACTAATGAAAGCTTTTTGTGGTTTTCATTGTGAGTTTAGTTAAATTTATTTAAAAAAATTTTTTTTTAAATTAATTAGTTAACTATTTTCTTATCGTACAATAGTGTAGTTAGTAGTCACTGATTTTTCAGTCAATTTTGTAGTATGTGTCAGGTCCTGTCTTCCTTGTGTGACCTCCATGTGCTCCTTTGTTCTGCTTCCCGCCATTGCCTAATGTTCATTTGTTCCACCTGTGTCTCACCCCTGTATACAATCAGTTTAATCATCCCCTGTGTATTTATAACCTGTGTTTAGTCAGTCCTTGGTCCGGTATTCTCTAAGTTGTGCTTTGATGGGAGCCCATGGTGGTCCTTTGTTATTGATTTTCTTCCTTTCTTCCTTCCTTCCATCCTTGTGAGTCAGTATAAATCTACATGTTTTGATAATTTCCTGTGATCTTTGCCTTCCCGAGTGAATCAGGGTGTTACAGTATGTCAGATTAAGGTGACATTTTTAATGTTTGAGCTACTAAACTAATTTAGTATATGACGCTTTTATGAATACCACTGCAAATACATATTGAATAATCTTTACAAGCACTCTAAAAGTTTCAATAATTAAGTATTTACAGTATTTTAAAGTTCCAACAATATCAATATGTTCATTATCATGATACATTGAATTGATTATAGGTATGTCTAGTCTACAGGTGAACAATTATTCCAAACAAGTTAATCCACTGGAGAAAAAAATAACACTTTCGGTAATCTTTAATCAAAATCTGTCCATTTGTTTCTGCTCTGGGTGAAACATGCTCAGCCATGGCCCTCTAAATGTCAGTTTGCTGAGTAACAGATTAGAGGAGGAGTGCAAAAAAAATCCCTGCCCCTCAATTTTCAGTTTCAGTTGGAAATCCGTCATCAAGCTGAATTAAAAGTCTGCAGCAACTTCCAGTTCACGCAGACTTTAAGAAAGAAGGTTTCGATGGTCTTTTACCAGATTTTCCTGACCAATCACAGCTGGATGTTTTCAGCATGGCATTCAAGGTTGTGAAAATGATGTTCCTGCCTACAACAACGGACCGGCAAGTAAACCACACATGCTTGCTTCTGAAAATCAAGAGTTTAGCTGATTAATGCTTGGTTTTATAGTTGTAAACACTTTCTTCTTCAATGTGAGAGGTTTGCTGTCATGATGCCATTGTTTCCCGGCAGTCTATTAAATAATGTGAGACAAAAAAGTCTTAAATCTTATCCAATTAATCAAATGACATGATGACTTCAAAGCTCACGACGTCTTTCCAGTTTTGTTTATCATTGTTTGCTTTAGTTTTTGTTTCAGAAAATTATCTGTCCAGTCAGAAATGTCCATCAGTTGTGAAAAGAAGCTTTCACCCATATTGATAGCATGATGTGACAAAAGTGTGTGAAGTTTTGTTAATTGTTTTGCACACACACATACTTGATTTATTTTTTATTATTATTATTATTATTTTTTATTTCTCTACCAAGGCCAAAGCTTCCCGCACACACCCAGACAGATGGACTGGAGTTGTCTGATTTTAATGTCTGTGTTTAGTTGATTTTCCCTCATGACTGTGTAGAAAATGGACTGCCGGCTCTGAAATATTACATCTTGTAACTATATTAATTTAATGAGCTCATAATGAGTATGATACTGGGCCAATATCATCAGCATAAACACATTTAATGTGGTAATTGCCAGCAATAAGCTCTTGACTGAATGACATTGTTCTGTAGAGAAATCACTTAAATCGTCACAATCAGCAGGGAAAGAGGGTGAAAAGGATGACCGCTGATGATCTGAATATTGAAATATAGAATAGAACAAGCTATGTATTATTCATATATTTATTTAATTATTGTTATACAAATGTTATATGTATTTTATATTGCTTTTTTATATGTACATATTTTAGTGTTAAGTAAGATGTGTGCTGGATAGATCTGTTCGGCAGACCTTCACACTGCAGGAAGCATGTTTGTCGTTCTCTATCAGCTTAATGCTGTCCAGTACATATTTTATTATTTAACCTTATTGTTTCAAATTCAGGTGGTTTGGTGGCTAACACCCCATTCAACGCCTCCCATTGACTTTGAATGGGTGACGTCAGGCGTTGCCAAACTGCATTGTGGATCCGTCGGCGCCACTTCAGCTGCGTTGCTCGCTGAAGAAGTTGAGAAATTCTCAACTTTTCAAGCGTCAGCCAATCCTATCGCTTTATGCAAATATTCCAGCTCGGAGAGTAGCCAATAGCGTCCATACAGTTTAATAATGGTTAACGGAGGAGATATTTTAAAATGGAGAATGAACTCATCATTGCGGTCGGAAATCAACCGGTCCTTTATGACCAATTGCTACATATATATATACCGGGATTTATACCAGAGAGTTGCTGAGCTCCGGTCGAATTTCATTGGCTGACGCTACTATGACGATCACGTCAGCGCCAAACTTCAGACATGCCCTCCGTCAAGCGTTGACACTGAAGCCCCGTGTGAATGGGGCGTAAGTGGTTAGCACTGACACCTCGCAGAAAGAAGGTTGCTGGTTTGAGTCCACAACTGCACCAGTTGGCATTTCTGTGAGAATTTTGCATGTTCTTTTGCTCCGGTTTCCACAGTCCAAAGACTTTGCGGTACAGGTGATTTGAATTAACTAAATTGGTTGTAATTTATGAGTGTGTGTGTGAATGAGAGAATGTATGGGTGTTTCTCAGTACTGGGTTGCAGCTGGAAGGGCATCTGCTGCTTAAAACATATGCTGGAGTAGTTGGTGGGTCATTCCGCTGTGGCAACCTCTGATGAATAAGAGACTAAGCCGAAGGAAAATTTATGAATAAATAAATATTCCAAATTTCCCCCAAAAATGTAGGTTTACAGTGATATTTATGTTAAGGTTGTAATGTGATGGAAGTAGGATATATTGAGCACTTATACTGAGATGTACTTCTAAGTGGGAGGGATTATTGTGCGTGAAAAAACAAAACAAAAACAAAGACGTGGAATTTGAACCTCCATTGTTTGTTGATTGGATAGAAAAAAATCAAGTTTAAAGTTTGAATTTCCATGTCATACTGACTTTAACATAAAGTAAGTATCAAAAGGATCATAATGTGAAAGCTACAATAAAACTGTGGAAAGATATGGTTACTCTGTCAGCTAACAAGTATTTGAGAGTGAAAAATTAAATTAACCCAGACTCGTTGGAAATCCGTGTTTCAGACTAGATTTTTGCGAAATAAAGAATAGGTTGCTCTCTGTACATTTTTTTGCACATTTCAAATGATAAATCCACTAGAGGGTGCTGTCTACTTTTTTGCTAATCTGAAATACATTATTTAGGGTGCATTTTGTTGTGTTTCAGAAACACATCCTTCCTGTACACATCCATGAGAGGGTGGGGCTTGTTTTACATATCACTTAGACCTGAAACCGCTGACCAAAACCGCTGTTTTACTTTTCAAACTCAAAAGATGATTGTAAAAGGATAAGATCTCATTGCAATTCATAAATGACAAGATAAAGAAAACTGCTAATTTACACAGTATACTTATATTATATAATATAATTAAGCTATAATAACAAGTTTAGTTTTACATAAGGGTCATTTTTGTACTTAGCAGGAATGTAATCATGCAATAATTATTTACGTTATAATAAATATTTACATTATTTAAATGCTACATTGTACAGTAATTTCAACTGAAAAATGATTGACAGCTATTTAAACAAATTGTAGATCTGAGTTTCTGAGCTACAGTATATGTGTGGTTCAAGAAATCACAGTGGAAACAAGATAAATATTGCCCCATTATCCACTTTATCTTAGAAATAAATTGGTTATGTACCAAAGTATCGCAACCTGTAGTGACTGATTAAGCCCAATGGACACTTATTATGAAGTATGGACATACATAAATAACAAGTGGACATGGCAACAGTGTGCACTAACCTCTCAAACACAAAGCAAAATGCATCTGTTGACAGTGATCTAGTTAAAATTCCCAACCACGATGAGTTTTCAGTCACTGATAAATGACTTTTGATGATACCGACCCTGCAAGATGCCAGACTGTTGCTATGGTAACCACAGTGTCAATCATCTCAGATACAAAATGTTATGAAACTATAATATTTAGGCATTCAAATGTACATGGCCAAAATGCTAATTCACTGGCTTGACTCTCATAACTTCGCACTGTGTATGTGGCCAAGTTAACCTAATAAGCATCTGATGAGCAGTAGATTTTCTTAGTTGCTAAATCCACTTAGATCAAGGCACAGGGCACAGATTTAATGAAAGCTCCTGAGTTTAACTAGCAACTGCTTGAGGGCTTTATTAAAGCAGGCCTTTAGTTTCAATAAACCAGCTGAAAAATTAAGGTTGATTATTAATGTGCTCTACATGTCTATTAATAATAACGGCATAATAGTGTTTAATAAGGGATAATTCGTGGATTGCTCTATAATTTATCACTGTCACACGGCAAATGAATTACCCATAGTGCTCAATTGAGGTGTCTGCACGCGTAAGCCATTTTCTTGAATCTGTCTTGCCTTTAGGTTTTAAGTAACGTGGCAGATAAATGACCTGATGCCGCAAGCGAAATTGGATAATTAGATTATTAGTGTCTTAGTGATGTAATGCATGGTTATATGTCTGAAGATATGCACTGAGAGTATTCTGCAAACCGCATGAGGCAAACCGTGTATGGTATTTTAATTACATTTCTTATGACCTTCACCTGGGATTTCATAAGTTTGCTCTTTTGAGCCTGTTTCTATTTTTGGGAATATGTTTTCATATTTAGTTAAAACATATATTTTTTAAAATATTAAGGCTGATACACAGTTGAAGTCAAAATGATTAGCCCTCCTATGGTTTTTATTTTCTTTTTTTAAATATTTCCCAAATTATGTTTAACAGAGCAGGGAGTCTTTCAGAGCATTTGCTATATTTTTTCTTCTGCAGCAAGTCTTATTTGTTTTAATTTGGCTAGAAAAAAAAGTTTCTAATTTAAAAAAAAAACATTTTAAGGTCAATATTATTAGCCCCTTTAAGCATTTTTTTTTTCTGATTGACTACAGAGCAAACCATCATTATGCAATGACTCAGTGGCACCTGCAGCCGTACGGCTATACGCACTGTGCGTACCTACCATGACAAAGCATGAATTAACGCTGTTTTTTAAAAAAATTTATTTTGTTTACATAATTTAAATTAATTATTAAACCGTTTACACTCTGATATTGACAAAGCAAGAAAGAATGAAAATAAATAAAGGTGTGCGGGAATGTTTTCCAATTTTAAACAGTATAAAGGAAACAAAGAAAACAACAGTTTTCGGTTTTCATTTGCTCACAAAAATATATATATATATATATATATATATTTTGGTTTAGGCTAGGAAAACGGATAAACGTATTTAAAATTCATTATACACATGTAGGCGGTGCTGAAACGCCCATTTTTCTCTGGTTGGTCAACCAAATCTGAGCTTATGACGTTACTCTCAAAAGCTTTTGATTATTATTTAATATATATATCGTCACCTTAGAATTATAAGGTTTTATCTGACATTTTTGTCAAAGTTGAGTTATTGACATATTAATTGAGAAATGATTTACATTATGGGATGTTGTTTTTATAAGTTGTTATATTTTAAGACTTTTTATTTAAAAAACAAATGTTACTCATGTTCTGTTTGCTATGGAATGCAAAAACTTTGAAGCTCAATATTTTAAAATCATTCAGAACACAGATAAAACCTTATTATTTCCAAGGTGATGATATATAAACTAAGTTTACATTGTCTATCATTTGACTTGCCTAACTACCCTAACTTGCCTAGTCAACCTAATTATCAACCTAGTGGCACTAAGCCTTTAAATGTCACTTTAAGCTGAATAGTATCATGAAAAATATCTAGTTAAAATGATGTACTGTCTGTCATCATGTCAAAGATAAAAGCAATCAGTTATTAAAAATGAGTTATTAAAATTATTCATTCGGAATGAACCATCAACTCATCTAGCATATGTTTTTTCGCAGCAAATGCCATTCCAGCTGCAACCCCACACTGGAAAACGCCCATACACACTCATTCACACACATACTCTACAGAAAATTTTAGCTTACCCAATTCACCTATACCACATGTCTTTGGAATTGTGGGGGAAACCAGAGCACCCGGAGGAAACCCACGCGACCACAGGTAGAACATGCAAATGCCACACAGAAATGCCAACTGACCCAGCCGAGGCTCAAACCAGCAACCTTCTTGCTGTGAGGCGACAGCACTACCCACTGCACCACCGCGTCACCTAATTCAAATTATTATGTTTGGAAAAGTGTTGAAAAAAAAACTTCTTTCCATTAAACATAAATTGGGTAATCATTTTGTATACATGCAGGGGGGCTAATAATGCAGAAGGGTTATTAATTCTGACTTGGACTGGATATTCTGTGCATTTCTGTCAGGGTTGACCCCAATCAAATCTAAACTTCTGTTCCAGATTTAAGGGAATGTGACCTTATTAAATGTCCTCTTACCAGCAGCCCCTCTCAGTTGATTACACGTAGGTGTTTTGTAATTAATCTAGGGAAGATTTGTCATGGTTATTAGTTGTCCGCCCCCTTCCGAATGGACAAATGTAAGTAGCCAAATGGGAGGCTTTACAGCAGGAGGATGGATTTATTTTGTTCTAATGCAACATCCCACCGAAGCTCCCTGTATGAGGCATAATTACACTCAACAAATGAAGAAATCCTTGTTTGTTGTTTAGGTTCCCTTTTTTGATGTGCTTCTTTTTTTTTCCCTTCACTTTAATGACAGCATTTTTTATCCCTGCTGAATACAAGAGGATTAAAACGTGTCAAAGAAGAAGTCATGAATTATTCCAGCTACACAGCAGATAATTGTAACACAGAGATTGCTAGAGGGGGATTAAATTTAGACTGCGGGTGTTAAGCTATAACACCCTCACAGCAGGTGCATGAAAAACAGGCAGCCATACGCAACCTGTGCTCTAAAGTTAAAAGTGTGGATACCCCAGCATATTTTACTCATTGATGTCAACAGTGTAAGGCTCTCTAGAGTGTGCCACAATAATAACTGACTCTCCAAGCAGGAAATCCTTTAAAAGGTTTTGGACATATTCGAACTTGGCCAATAGGACCAGTGCCATCTCTCTCAGAAGTAACAAAAAACAAATGCGCCCATGCCATCCTTATTTTTAAACCCCGTGCTAGTTGTCAGCAGGACTCTTTTTACTTTTTCTTTTGCTTTATTTAGAATTGTAAGTCAGATGTTTGGACGGGCAACTCTCAAGTAGATTTTTTGCTCTTAATGGAAACAATAAATACATTTTAAAAGAAACAAAAAGGTTCTGTTTCCTTGATCATTTTTTTTATCCTGGATTAGTAAAGCAGAGTAATACTTTTCTAGTCAGTCACTGCAAATAATAATAATAATAATAATAATAATAATAATAACAATAATAATAATAATAATAAGCTTTCCCAGAAATGGGTTGCGGCTGGAAGGGAATCCACTGTGCAAAACAAATGCTGGATAAGTTGGTGATTCATTCCGCTGTGGCGACCCCGGATTAATAAAGGGACAAAGCAGAAAAGAAAATGAATGCATGAATGAATGAATGAATAATAATAAGCCTAAATAAAATAACTTTTTGCCGCGAAGATCCGGATTTTAAAAAAGTATTTTAAACTGTTCACTTTCCAGAATGGCTGCGCTTTGCTTGTGAGGGGAACTCGTTTTGGGCTGAAACTTTATATGAATTAATTAAACTTTTGCTTAAGACCAATTTTACACATTGTTGCAGAAATAAATTTCAGCACTCTTGCCTATGAGGGATTGCATTTATATTTCTTCTTAAAAATAATAAAAACTCACAGGAACACCCTCGAAATATTCTGACTATGACGCCACTGGTTATTCTCTCTGTAACTCAGTCTCTCTTTCCTCCGCGGACACACAAAATACACAGAATGGGCATGGGACCCCTTGCGCGCGAAGCGAACCGAACCGTGACGTTCAAAAAGCAGTCAATACGCGCTTGAGCAAGTCTATCTAGAGCTCGCGCCCTAAACTCCCGCCCTCGAGTGTGAAGCGCGAGCGCACGGCGGGAAGACGGTAACGGTCACCCCTTGACGCGCAGGTGACGGCCACGTGAAGCGCACCACTCAACCGTTAACCGAGACCCCTTTCGGTTCAATGGACACCATACTGAAACTTAGCCTACTATCACCCCTTAGACCTCAAATCACCCCCATAATCGCTCACCAAGCACGCTGTCCCGTTGAGGAGCAGCAGGATGAAGCTGTGGTCGGAGCGCATCTCGTCGGTGTCCAGCTGTCGACAGCTCTCCGTTCAAGAAGACGCGGTTCCTCCGGTACCGTATCCAAAACAGGCGAGACCCGGTCCCATGTCCAACAAAAAGTCAAGCGCGCAAGCTCTCCTGGAAGTGGGAATCCCACCTGCTGTCTGTCACGGTAAACTCCCGCTACTTGGAGCGCGTCACATCCAAAGCTGTGTGGAAACTGACAGGACACTTCATCGCTGCCATCTGCGTACACTTTGCTCCGTGTTGGGTTGCGGTGTGAGGCGAATCATCTCCGTTATCCGCGCTTTTATGTGCTGGTGACGGTTTAGGATCCCAGTGCGCGAGCCTGACCGGAGCGCAAACTCCTCGAGCGTCGCGCATATCAGTGCATGCAGACTGGCAGCAGGGCTCCTACACGCGCTGACGTTTTAAACCCCCCTCTCTCTTTCTCTTTCCTATCGTCAGAACCCCCAATCATCCTCTCTACTCTTTCCCTCCTTCTCCTCCCTCTCTCTTCTCTCTTTCTCACATACACACACATACCCAAAGCTCCAAAACAGACCCCATTTATTTAGCTTTTCTTTCTTTCTTTCTTTCTTTCTTTCTTTCTTTCTTTCTTTCTTTAGCCTTATACGTTCTATGGGACAAAAATCTACAGTTCTTGGTACAGTAAATAAAGCAGAGCATATTGTGGGATCTGAGGTATTTCTGCTTCCTAGAACATCATATATATCCAGTTGTCAGTCTGATGTCATTTATTACCATGTTCTGAATCCAAACAACAAAAAGGTTATATACACTCATGATGTGTAACCTTTACAACACCAAAATCTCATGTTTAGCAATTGTTTGTGTGTGTGTGTGTGTGAATCATGAAAATAATTTGTATCCTAGACACTATATGCATTGGAAATTGTAGTTTACACTATGATTTTTTTGTAAAAGCTTATCTGAACAAACAGTGCTCAAACGTATGCCATCATTATGGCTGTTGTGATCAATTTCTCAATTAAACCAGTACAGGTCTGGACACTGAAACAGTATTCCATGTTTTGACTCATGGGTTATCCAATCTTTGCCTGTTTGTTTTGAATTCACATTTAAGAGGGTTGTTTTATTCATTGCATATTTTTTCTACATTTAAATAAAATAATAATAATAATAATAAATACTTAATCACAACAGGTTTTTGCTAACCATGTTCTGAATGACATTGAAGGGATAGTTCACCTAATCTTAAAATGACCTAATCATTTATTCTTCCTTGTCTGGTTTTAAACCTCCATGAGTTTCTCTCTTCTGTTGATCAACAACAACAACAAAAAGTTACTTTGAAGAATGCTGGTTGCTGGGAGCCATAATGGGAAAATATTACTATGTAAGTCAATTTGTGCCAACAACCAGCATTCCTCAAGATATCTTCTTTTGTGTTCAACAGAAGGAAAAAACTCAAATAGGTTTGGATGTTAAGAAAATGACAATATATATTTTTTAGTGTACTATCCCTTTAAGGTGCATTTTTTTTGTACAATTAATTGATAAGTAACAGAAAGATGTCCTTTCCTCTCTGTGCTGACGGCAGGAGCGTCACAGGTTATTAAACCTGATGCCGATGGTACCTTGTCGCAAGGTGCATGCACTTGTTATTGGTTTGTCTGAGTCGATGCACCTCTGTTATCTGTTTTGGGTTATTTGCCTCTTTTTTTTTATCATCCAAGTTGCTCTCCTCTCCACCTAACTGGTAATTGGCCCTGGGAGAGGCCTGGTGTGCGTATTGTGATGCGATTTGTTTAGCTTTATTGATTCGAAACAGCCCGGCATCCTCTGCCTTGCTATGTGAGTCTAATATGAAATCAGATCACTTGTTCTAAAGCCAACTGATCACCACACGCTTGTTGCCATAATTTTTTTTTTCTAGCCTGTGTCTTTTTGCCAGTTGTGAGTGATAATCTTTTTAAGCGTCATCAGTTTTCATCATTTTTTTTCTTTTCTTTTCTAATCTGCATATTGATCTTTACATTTAGTGTCTCAATCTCCAGGGTTTCAATCAGAGAATTTGACCCTTTGCCCTCTTGCCTTTTCATCACCTAGCCAACACAGACTTGCACTTAATCATTCACACACACACTGCTTCAATGCCCATTAATATTATCTGACTGGGAATGTACAATGACCTTACAATGTCAGAGGTCTCACACACTCACACTCACACACACATGGAACATTAAAGCAACAGACTCATTAACTCTTTTCATCTGCAAATCAACTGTTTCCACAAAAATAACTTTTAATATAATGATGAAACATGAATAAATCTAACTGTGCACATTTCTGTGTAAAGGGAGATCATCTTAAATGGCTTCACAACATTACTGTAGTGCTAATTGGCTTGTATTGACTATATTAAAGGAATACTTCACAGCAAAATAAAAATTTACTCACTTTTTGTTTGGATACAAACCTTTATAAATGTCTTTTTTTTCTGTTGAACACTAAAGAAGATATTCTGAAGAAAGCTGAAAACGTTTAACCATTGACCAACAGGATAGGAAAACCAAATACTATGAAAACCAATGGATACATTTTTTCAGCTTTCTTTAAAATATCTTTTGTGTCCAACAGATGAAAGAAAGTCAAATAGGTTGGTAACATGTGAAGGGCGAGTAGCCTAAATGATGACGGAATTCATTTTTGGGTGAACTTTCCCTTTAAGAATATGCTTATACGTAGATTAGTTAAGAGAAATGTGAACTAGACATGCTCCATCCCTTTGTCAACTGACCTTTCTGCAATATTCAGAGAAATTATGCTATCAATTATGCTATTATGAAATTATGCTACCTTATGTTACAGGCCGTGCTGAGTGTGTCTGTGTGTCTGTGATAGAAAGAGATAGTCTCTTTGTTGTTGTCTTTCTGCGAGCCTGCATTAGTGTAGGGATCAGGACTGAGGGCGTTAGTGGCTTTATCTCGTTTCACAACACTAATGTCATTTGAGTGTGCTATGTGGGAGACAGTGGTAATCCAATGAGGAGATGCTGTGTCTGTGAGTTACTGACATTATAAAGATCTCTAGCGCCATCTTGTGTCGAATATTGTCACTACGGTTATTTTGCAGGAAATTGAAACGGTGTAAATACCTGTTTGTCCAACCTCGCTCATCAAGGACCATCGTCCTGCTGCAGCTCAAACTTCCCTAAACACAAACGTCCCAGTTTTTCCTCGTAATCTACACCTTTGTGACTTTAGTCCTCATCGAAGTGGGGCAAAAGTAGCCCATGTTTTGAGGGTGAGTAATGTTTGCAAACACGCTGTTGAAGCGAGGTAATATAAGGGTTTGGACTCACACAAACACACGGTGGCTGTTAGAAGTAATCCAACATCACGTTAACATGAAATGTGTTTTTTAGGATTAAATATCTCTTGAACCCGAATACCTTGATTAAGTGGTTTGGATGTTTAATTAGGTTTGGAGTTAAATGGAATAAGTGGCTCTACAGGAATGATTTTGGCCACCTCTGGTCTAACCAATAGTGTGGTATGAGAGCATTCAAGAGTAAGGGAGTGTTTTGGATGTGCTTGGTCTTGATTTGCTCTAGGGATTGTCTTTGAGTTTCGATCCTGCTTCAAACACAAACCAGTTAGGCTATTTGTTCCTATTTTTGATATGTTGTTATTGTGCCTGGCAGAAATAAAAAATGCACGCAAAATGTATACAAATGGCCAATAAAATCAATATATATTTGCAAAATTATTGTTTGATAAAATTAAGCAATATGGCAATAAAGTGTTTTTTTTTATTAAATACAATTGTGTTGCAATGTTTGCAATGATCCCCACTGAAAGAAAACTAGCTTAAACCAGCCTAAGCTGCTAGGCTGCTTTTAGCTCGTCGACCAGCCTGGTTTTGGAGGGGTTTTGGCCATTTCCAACTTGGTCTTAGCTGGTCAGGCTGGGAGATGACCAGCTAAAACCAGCTTGACCATCCTAGCAGAACCAGCTATGTCAAGTTTAAACCAGGCTGGTTTTAGCTGGTCATTTCCCTGCCTGACCAGCTAAGACCAGGCTGGAAATTGTGAAAACCAGTCTGGAAATGGCCTGCTGGTCAACCAGCCTGCCAGCTTTAATTTATTTATTTATTGATATATTTATTAATTGATTGATTTGTTGTTGAATAAAATACTTTCTTATTGATAGCT
>CAIGQQ010004433.1:14210977-14221656 GCA_903798035.1 Danio albolineatus
ATATATATATATATATATATATTAATTTACCTCAGAGCTATGCATGCTGAGTATCAATTGTTGAAAGTTTATGTGTTTGCTACTTTTGTGCTATTTGTCTTAAGTAAAATCACTGTCCATTGGGACAATCCCATTTTCCTTTTCTTTGATACGTTCAAAATAATGAACACATTGACTGCATGATTCATTGTGACTAATTTTAATTCAACAATTTATTTTTTTAAAAGCTAATTAATTAAACCACATAATACTCGCATTACATTTTTAAAAATTTAACTCTTCTTTAATATTATTCCTTATTTTTTTTAAGCAAAGAGTTACTTTACTTGTTACTTAGAAAAGCAATATTATTATGTAACTCGTCTTACTTGTGATGTGTTACTACCAACGCTGATGATGATGATAATCATCTTTTTAAACCATCTTATGATTGATTATGTCTGAGGAAGGAAATTAGGATACTTACAACCACAACAGTAACTAAAAAATGTTTTGTATCTGAAAATATCTGAATATTTAACAGCAAGTCAAATTTTTCTTTTATTTAAGAAAAGGATGCAAATGTGCTTTCTAAATGTAATTAGTCAACTGTAATTATTCCATTGTCCCTCCAAAAATTAATAGTAAAGGATGCAAATGTGCTGTCTAAATGTACAGTAATTAGTCAACTGTAATGAATTATTCCATGATCCCTCCAAAAAATTTATCTAACACTGCCCGTTCTCCAAGAACAGTTAAAAGTTATTATTATTATTATTATTATTTTTTAAAGGCACTGTGTAAAAAAAAAAGGGTATTAAGGCCTAATGGGTAATGGAACAAGATTCTAACTGAAAAAAGAAGGTTTCTGTAGCATATTCTTTATATATGCAGCCCAATATTATGAGACTTATTTCCAAAACTAATCTTATAAACCCCAAGCATTGTAAATACAAAAACAGAAGTTTGCACATGTATATTTTTAACTGTATGTATTAAGATTTGATCTAAATCTGTTCACCATGCATAATTTGAGATCTTGCATGGTCTGTTGTGCATATGTGTATAGATACTGTATATGCATATGCTTGTTTATTCAAAGAGGTATCAAGTGTGTACCAGTGTGGTTATGATTAACATACATTCTAAATCATTCAAGCTGTCAAAACAATCGAAACGACTTTCATTTCTTCCAGCTGAGCGTGACACTAGCGCACACACATTCTCCGTACTGTAAAATGAAAACAAAGGTTTGTTCGGTGACCCAGGTTGAGAGATCACACATGGGGGACAGGCTGCAAGCTCAGGACATATTTCGCAGTGTTTTACTAGCACTAACAGCACCCCAGACATGCTCCCAGGGGTGCACAACCATACCATAATATGCTTAGCGCACCTAGATCACCTTAGCGAGCCCAGCATGCTGTAAAGGAGTAGGGTTGATGTAGAGTTGAGGGGTGCATGGGAAAGGTAAGACTCCCCTGGGCGCTTGGGGCTGAAATCATGGACAAAGAGCCCTTCAGGGGTGTCTGCTGACTACTCAGGGCTCGAGTGATCAACTGCCAGATCAAATTTTTATGAAAACTGAATTGACTGATGACTGGCTGTGCTCTATGTGTCGAAACGGTTAACCTTAAGCATGCAGATGTGAAGGGAAAAGGAAGATGTAAAGCTGAAAACGAGTGAAACCAGCTTTGCACTTTGGTCTTTCTCTCCAGGCACTGAGTTGAATACCTAAGTCCCATGGCGGGGGTCTTCAGGGGGTCCTTGCGTTCAGGAAAAGGGGTTTAGCCTCACAGGATTGGCGTAATTACTTTGTTTTGGTTCCAGTGGAGCAATTTATTTATGTGCTTTTGATACCACTTTGACAGCTTAAGATGTACAAACTATATGGAAAATACACAGAGGACAGCTAAAATGGTAGTTACTGTAGAGAGAGACAGAGAGGGGGGAAGAAAAATAGTTTAAAGGCGTAACTGTAAAAGATATTTTCTGAATAGGGTTGCATGCGGAAAGAAAGCGAGTTTCAATTACTTTCCGCTCTGGGATTCTGGGATTGCCTTATAATTTTGGTAACATTAATCCTTGTGTACTGTTCATATTTACTACCCTTTCGTTATGTTTGTGGCTGTTTTTGCCCCATTGGCCTCCATTGTAATGACATTTTTTGATTGCAAAGCCATGACAGCATATAATCATGCATTGATGATTGTTTGTGGTTTTCCCTTTTGGGACAAGGTAAAATTCTCATTTTTATGGTTTATTATCAGTGGGCAGCATTAACCCTTAAGATAGGCCTGTGCAAAAAAAGGTTTCTGGCTTTATATGGAGTAAAACAGCAGATTATAGTGTGTGTGTGTGCGCGTGCGTGCGTGCGTGAATACACTTACTATGCTTAGAAGGCAGAAACTAAGCAATTTTTTCAGTGCAACTGATGATCAACAGTATAAGTTAAAAATGTTATCTCTTCCCAAGGGGGAAAACCAGCAACAATCAGGAATGCGTGGTTATACTGTGTGTTGTCATGGATTTGCTATCAAAAAAGTATTATAATGGAAGTCAATGGGGCAAAAACAGCCCTGAACATAACATAAGTGTAGTAAATTTGCCCAGAGTGTATTGTTCAATTTTTGAAAACTTTCAAAGTCGGGCTGTGCAATTAATCGCAATCGCAAAAAAATCGGGATTTAAGCACATGCAATTTCTAAATCGCACAAGTCTGCAATTTTATCTATCAATTTACTTCGATTTTTATTTAGAATATGTTCTTGTGTGCATAATTTTAATATGTTAACCACTAGGCAATTACAGCTGAGCTGAGAATCAGAGCTCACTCTGCGCAAAAAGTTGAGCAGGCGAACCGAATAGGTGGTTTTGATTTACATTAGTTTTTATTTATTGTTATGACTGGAATTGAGGTTAGTTTATTTTTTTGTTAGTTTAGTTAGTTAGTTTTGATAGTTTAGGTAGTTAGTTAGTTTTGTTAGTTTATCTTTATTTTTTCATGTTGTCTGTTTTTAAGACAATTTATTACAGTTTGTTTATCCAGCAGTTAGTACTACTGTGTACAGTATGTGTTTAACTAGAGTTGAGGTTAGGTAATCTTCATTTATTTTATGTTGTCTGTTTTAAAGACAATTTTAATACAGTTTTGTTTATGAAACTTAATACTGTTATTTCATTGTGAAATGTTTTGTTATGCTCTTCTTGTGCACTGAATACATTTAGAATGTGTGTATAGGCCTGTCACGATATCTATTTTTTTGTTGTACAATATATTGCACCAAAATATATCGCGATAAACGATATTATTGTCATTTTAAGACCCCTTAATTACTCAATACCAATAACATTTACAGTGATTCTGACTATTAAGGAATAAACCTCAGTGTGTCACCTTTCAAAAGAGACCAAAACCATGCTTATACTAAAAATGGTTCAAAAATAGCATGCAATTTACTTTGGGTATGCAGTTTTTTAGGCATTTAAACAAATTTTACAGGAACGCTAAGGGGTTAAGCCACTCATTATATAATGCCAGAATGGCAATATAATAGCATCATAACGCAAGTACACTCTTCAAAAGAACACATCTTATTTTATTCTTAAGAATATTTAATTTAATTCAGTCATTTTAATAATTTAATGATTAGGCATTAGAGTCAGAATGTGAAAACGCATATCTTAAACAAATATTAATGATTGTTTACAAAAAAATGCAAGGTAAAAAGTAACAAAGGCTGCGATATCTGCTACCAGATAAATTTTCAGTTGTCAAGCACCCACATCAAAATATACTTTAGTCATTTATGGTAAATACTTTAGTGTTTTTTTAGCCGTACTGACACTGACACCTCCTATAGAGATAGAGATGTTGTGCAATCAGCTAAAATGTTGCAAGAATTGGTTTTCACGTATGGCCGATATATATTGAATCACCAAAAACTATTGAGGTCATGTCCATGTATTGTGCGATAAGTCGATATATTGATTATTGTGACAGGCCTATGTGTGTATGTAGCTTGTTTGAAAAAGCAAAAACAGTTGCCAAAATCGCAATCGCAAAAATCGCAATATGATTATTTTGTCCATATTGCACAGCCCTACTTCAAAGCATTTTCCCTAAATATGTGTCGAAATAGATTAGTCACCAAAAGTCATTCCATTTGCTGAAACACAGAGAAACTTGGGGCCAAATTAAGACTCAAATTGGGTCAAAGCATCACCAACAGCACACAAGGGTTAAATATCTAAGGAGCCTAACTTTTTGGAACAGCTTTGACGTGTGGGGTGTTTCTGTAATGCCTTAAAATGTGGCTTCCATAGACGTCTCACTGGGTTTTAAAGCAAAGCACTATAGAAGAAATGATTAATTGCTAAGTGTGTTGAAATGTCTGCATGATATGTAACTGATTAGTCTTCTGTGAGTTTTGCAGTATTGAGAGTTTTGATATTTCAGCACTGCTGTGGGTGGTCATGCTACATTTGCTGATTTATCGAAATTGAGCAATGAAAGTTTGGATGTTTCAGTTCAAGTATGTGTTTAAATGCATGTAACGTGCACTTAATTTTCGTCTTCACCATTGAGTATGCATTTGCTTTCCTTTTTTGTAGTCATCTTTTGAGGCAGGCTGATAAGTGTGATCTAAAGTAATCCGCTTCCAACATGGCGAAGCTGATTGGTTACTGTCATCTCAACAGCCTCTCAAAAATAATTTAAGGGCGTAACTGAAAAAGATATTTTCTGTATAGGGTTGCATGCGGAAAGAAAGCGAGTTTCAATTACTTTCCACTCTGGGATTCTGGGATTGCCTTCTCTGTAAGGGATGAACGATACTGCCTTATAATTTGGGTTACATTAATCCTTGTGTACTGATAACAGAAAAATGATAATCACGATTATTTTGCTCAAAAATTTGATTACGATTACTAATGAGGATTATTACGTTGGTTATGAACTTTTATTTGCTTGGGTATGCTTCATGAACTTCACGGCCACAAATATAGAAAAAATAATTACGGACAGAACATGTCCTAGGGTTGAGACTCATAAAAGCAAACCTGAAACACTCGCGTGAACAGGGCCTAAATTACATTTTTTTTTTAATTAATTTTTTTTTTTTAATCTAAATTGAAAATCAATCGATGTTAAAACATGTTAAAGATTTTTGGCTAAAATCACAAACCTGCCAACTTGATTAGAATAAGTAAAAACAGACAGGGAGTGCTTTCTCTTTCTGTCTTCTGTCAACATGACTAGCAAAGGCTTCAGAAAAAAACAGCTGAATCTCTGCGAATATTTCATTCACAGACATGGGAGACGTACCTGCATAAAACCTAAAATGTGCACTTTTTGATACAAGCCAATTCATTTTGAAAACAAATACCTGGTTTAGTGGCGTAATAGTGGTGCAGTCGGTAGCACGATCACTTCACAGCAAGAAGGTCGCTTGTTCGAGCCTCGGCTGTGTCAGTTGGCATTTCTGTGTGAAGTTTGCATGTTCTCCCCGTGTTGGCGTGGGTTTCCTCCCGGTGCTCCGGTTTCCTTCACAAGTCCAAAGACATGCGGTACAGGTGAATTGGGTAAGCTAAATTATCTGTAGTGAATGTGTGTGAATGAGTGTGTAGATGTTTCCCAGTGATAGGTTGCAGCTGGAGGGGCATCCGCTGCGTAAAACATATGCTGGATAAGTTGATGGTTCATTCCACTGTGGCGACCCCGGATTAATAAAGGGACTAAGCTGAAAAGAATATGAATGAATGAATGTCTGGTTTAGTAATGCGTATGGTCTTTATACTGTAAAATTACGATGATATGTATTTGCTGATTGTGGTTAATATTTTTATAGTGATCAAAATTTGATTCATCGTGCAGCCTTAATTTCAACAGTAATGTGAAAATGTATACATTTTTGTATTAATTTAAATCGTGGACTTTGTTAGGAGGTAATTTAGAAGGAACCATTTGGAAGTAAGTCTTCATTAATTGCTGTCCAGCTCCAAAATGTGTGAAAGGCAATAAAAATAGCTTTTTACCGCCTTCAATTGAGATCAAAAGTGCAGCAAATCATTTTTTGAGTTCTGCAAACATGTTGCTAGAAGCACATTTTCTCAGTGAACACGTTTAATCAACACAAACGCTGTGAAGTTTACTTTTCAAGGTCGAAGATGCATTCAGATGTAGTTTTTCACTTCTATTGTGCACACATCGTTAAACTCTCAAGCACTCCACGTCTCTGGTGGGCTGTGATGGATGCAGGCAGAAGTAGAAGGTATTAGAGAAGTGTGCTTGACTAAGCCCACCAAAACCAAGGTCGTCTAGCAGGCGTTTGAGAGAGAACGACTTCATTGCTTCCAGAGCTAGATTATTGACGGATGGCTACAGTTGATCCTTTGCAGGATATGGGACGGGCTAATTGTTCTATTGACTTTCTTTTAGATCTCCTGCCATGAATTACACACGTATGCTACAGTATACTTCTGACTATACACACGTGTTGCTTTTTGGATCTGTCATTCTGTAAAGTAGATTTTTTTTTGTGGGTGCCAATGTTATTTTATTAAACAAAGACTAAAACTATTGGTCAAATAACATGTTTGTTAAATGAAATAAAATACAAAATTTACAATAAATGCAAAGCTAACACTAACTGACCAGTCACTGAAACTATAACTAGTTTTTCTTAGTTGTTTACACACAATTACTTTTACTTCAGACACAATGACAACAACATTTAACTGGTGCACCAACCCCCTGAACCAACTCTGCTAAACTACAAGCACAATTCCTGCTTTGCGCTCAAATTGCAGGTTTAAAACCCCCTTTAAAAAAAAAAAAAACACTATGCATAATACTCTGCATTTGGCACAATTTTCATGAAGAAAATCTCTTGTATTTACAAGGAACACACTGTGATTCAAAATTGTTAAGTCAATTGCCCTACATTGTATACTAACTCATCACATGGGTAAACACCTGTCACACATGTCAGTATTCAGTAAATACTTCTGTTGATGGTACAGGTTGGTATGGTATATGTAGACCATGTTGTGTGCAACGTTGTATTGGTTGGCATGAACACTGTGTACACTGTTTTTGTGGGAAAAATACAGTAAAATATATTTGGTACCGTGTATTTGTGTTTTGTATAAAAACAATATTCTGAAATATTTTACAATGCACTTATGCAGGCCTATGTACTGTCTGTAGTAAGTGTAGCACTGAACAAAAAAAAGGCTTACAGTAAGTCATTGTGAGAAGAAGGGGTCAAAGTGTTTTGCATTAAGCACATTTTCAGAATAAATGGGGTGGAGAGTGACATCACGGCTACTGACATATTATGGTTATATCTAAACAACAAAAATAGATAAAGTGTTTGTTTTAATGGCACAAATTGAGCACAAACCAATGACACCAGTTTTGTGTGCGATTTAAAGGAAATGGGGTGGAGAGTGACATCACGGCTACTGAAATATTATGGTTCTATGTAAACAACAAAAATAGATAGTTTTTGTTTTAATGGCACAAATCGAGCACAAACAAATGGCACCAGTTTTGTGTGGAGGACATGGGGTGGAGAGTGACGTCACGGCTCCCGAAATATTTTGGTTATATCTAAACAAAGTTGTTTTAATGGCACACACCAGCCCAAATCAAGCACAAACTAACTGTGCTTTCCAACTCAATGACAAACACGAGGGTAGGTAAGGGATGGTAACACAATGGTAAGAACAGACAACAAAAGTCAAACAACAACAACACAGTGTTAAATAAATGAGGGCGAACAATATCAACAAACTAGTTAAACGGAAATATCAAAACTATCGAAATACCAAGCACAAATGCAAACCATAAAAGTGAGCTGACAGACTGTTAAACTGCTAGAATGAAGAGTTTTTAAAGAGGAGCCGGCATGAGGGGATTGGTTAAAAATGCTACCGAGTTGTAGAGCAGGAACCAATTAGGATGAAGCAGTGACGGGATCGGTTTCTGCAGTGAAAAGTGAAACAGCCAAACAGGGACAGCAGGAGGTGGGACAAACAATGAAGTGAACAGGGGTGGTAAAAAGAAAAACACGATGAGACACATAGAACAAGAAATAAATAAATACGTGCTGGGATGTAACATAAAGAGTTTGCTGGATAAGTTGGTGGTTCATTCCGCTGTGGCGACCCCTGATTAATAATGGGACTAAGCCGAAAATGAATGAATATAAGTTTGATTTGTGTGGTTTTGTTTTCATTTTATTAGTAAGTTTGAACAAGAGTTAATGTAAGCTGTGAAAACAATAATCTTTGCTTTGGTCGGCTCTGGTAAGTTTGTTAAACTATGTAGAGTTTAATATTAAACTAATTTCGAGAGGAGCATGTGCACATGACTGACCCACCTGGCCCACATCAGCTAATCACGATCCTCCAATCAAGGATCTTAAGTCACTGTATATACGTCTTCATTTCCTTTCCATAACTATCTTCATCTGGAAGAAACTCCCCTCCTTCCACCTTTATCCAGAACGGGCGGCACGGCAGCCCAGTGACTAGCACTGTTGCCTCACAGCAAAAATACCAATGGCGTCGGGTCCTCACCGGGCCATCTGGTATTTCTATGCAGAGTTTGCATTTTCTCACCATGTCCGTGTGGGTTTCCCCCGGGTTCCCTGGTTTCCTCCCACCGTCCAAATATGGCCTATATTATAGAATAAGCCTAAATCTTTTTCTATTGTCTTACTCTCAGGAAGCTTGCCTGCGAACAGGAGGGAGCCCTGGACCCGAGGATCCCTTGAGCTCAGGGCGCTCTCCTGGGACAGCACGCCAAACAAGCTATGTCTAAATCATAAGTGCTAAGTGTGAATTCTTGAAATTTACTTAAGTTTAATATATAAAAAGCTAAATAGAAATGTGTTAAAAAAACTTAACTAAAACTGACACCATGAAATAGCATTGAAATAAAAGTTAATTTATAAATGCAAAACTATAATAACCTTGTGGGTGGCTCAGTGGTTAGCACTATCGCCTCACAGCAAGAGTCTCGGGTGGGTCAGTTGGCATCTCTGGGAGTTTTGATGTTCTCCCCTTGTTCCTGTGGGTTTCCTCCGGGTGCTCCGGTTTCCCCCACAGTCCAGACATGCGCTTTAGGTGAATTGAATAAAAATCAATTAGCCGTACTGTATGTGTGTTAATGAGTGTGTATGGATGTTTCCCAGTACTTGATCGCAGCTGACATCTGCTATGTAAAACGTGCTGGATAAGTTGGTGGTTCATTCCGCTCTGGCAACCCCTGTTTAATAAAGGGATTAAGTCGAAGGAAAGAGATTGAATGATAACAAACTTGTTAGGTGCAGTGATTTTGCTAGAATAATGTGTGTGTTTATTGTTAAGCGGTAATTACAACTCTAGAAATAATTACGAATTAAAAAAAGTGACAGACAAATTACTTGACACGTTCTGACATAAGCGGCAAACTATTTTGTGGGCATCTTTTAAATGACTCATCCTATTACATATCATAATCTTAATTGCCTTTGCATTTCCTCACATTATATTCTGGCAAAGATGGATGAGCACTTTTTTTTTCGGCTGTTCAGACAGTGTGGTCATCATCTGTTGGTTGTGGGCTTGCTAAATTATGCTTCAGGTATCAGCTTTAAAAGGTGTGACGAGCATGTAAAATGTCAGTGATGAGAGCCGGTCCTCTATTAATCAGAGAAGCCCCCCCGGGGGTGGCAGATGATGAACAACCCGTTCGAGCATGATTACACTAATTTATTCAACCATTAGAGGGTGTAATTTGATTTTTGTAAAAATGAAAAATGATCAGCTTTGTCATCTTGGTCCATTGTGTGGGTCTTCCCTATTTTTCTCGACTTTTTTCGGTGTGCAAAGCCTCAAGGTTTTCTTTTAAATTCTTCATTTATCCATCCTCTCCATCTTCCCTTAACTGCCCTCCTGTGCCTTTATCCTATATTGAGAGAAGTAGAAAAAAAACACTTTTGCTACTTGTTCAAACTACTTATTTAAAATGAATTCTTTCAGTCATTCATTCATTCATCTTCATTCAGTTTTGTCTCTATTTCAGAAGTCGCCACAGCGGAAGGGAACGCCAACTATTCCAGCATATGTTTTATGCAGCGAATGTCCTTCCAGCTGAAACCCAGTACTGGGAAACATCCGTACACAATCTTTTACACAAACACGCGCACACATGCATGTTTGTTTTTGTGAAAAGTGAGTACATGACATAGGTTTCCATTCGTTTTATACTGCCCAAACCGTATATTATATTGCCCCCACCCCTAAACCCAACCATCAAAGGAGACTGTGTGCAGCTTTTCTCTCCGATTAAACTCATTCTGTGGGGTTTATAGGCTTTTTGAGAAATAAGGACGTCACCAATGTCCTCATATTTCACCTCCTTTTTGTAATACCTGTGTTATTATACAGATTTGTGTCCTGAAAACAAATGTCACAAAAACACGTACACTCACACACACTCATTAGTGATGGTTCATTCTTGAATTATTCGTTCATTTTGAACAAGTCTTTTATGTGACTCTAGAACGATGAGTCCTCTCAGGGAGTGATTTGTTCATTCGCACATGCACACATTTGTGCAGGTGGAGAAGAAGATTAGTTCATTTTTTAAGTCCTCTATTGGGTTTGAGTCGTTCGTTCATCACATGAAAGACAGAAGCCAATTATAT
>CAIGQQ010004433.1:14221666-14238334 GCA_903798035.1 Danio albolineatus
GTGAAAGACAGAAGCCAATCATATGCAGTCAGAGCCGGAAAAAGATTTCATCCGTTCATCTCTCGAGTCCTCGGTTTGAGTGATTCGTTCATTACGTGAAAGATAGAAGCCAGTCATATGCATTTAGAGCTGGAAAATGATTTGATCCATTTATCTCTCGAGTCCTCGGTTTCGAGTCATATGCTGTCACGTGATGACCGAACGACTCAAAAACCCAAAGATTCAAAAGGTGAACTAATCATGAGTGTTCAGACTGTGTGCATTGGTTAAGCTCATATGGGACTGTAAGTGTCAGGTGAAACGAACTACTCAGGTTTGAAGACATTCCAGAAGAGGTGAGCAGAGCCAATCATAGATAAAACACCAGGTAAACATTGAGGGATCATTTTCTCTTTCTTAATAGCATTGCATTATACAGTAGTATTCTACTTATAACTTGTAGTGTGATCAACGTTTGGGCTAGTTGTAGATGTGTTTGGAAGCATCTTGTAACATTTTAATGTTATTTTGGCACGTTGATTGAAATGACTTGGGGAAAAAAGATTTGTTGATTTCGATGAACGAGATTCAAAGATCCGAGTCTGTAAAATGATCTGAACTTCCCATCACTAACACTTACACACTACGGACAAATTTAGCTTATTCAATTCACCTATACCGCATGTCTTTGGACTGTGAGGGAGACTGGAGAACCTGGAGGAAATTAACGCAAACACAGGGGAAACATGCAAACCCCACACGGAAATGCCAACTGGCCGGGACTCCAGCAATCTTACTGTGGTGAGGTGACAGTGCTAACCACTGAGCCACCGTGCCACTCTTAAAATGAGTTGAAACAACACATTTCTTTTGTTTTATGCTCAATCCACTTTATTATTATTTTTTTTAATTGCTAACTTAATCAATTTGTGTTGGGACAACATGAAGGAATTGTGTGGAATCCACCATTTTTTACCGTAATGAAGCAAGAGGGTTTTTTTTTTTTGTTTTTTTTAAATAAAACACTGTAAAAAATGCTGAGTTCTACACAATTCCTTCATGTTGTCACAGCACAAATCAATTAAGTTAATCATTAAAAAATGTGAAATGTCAACATAAAAAAAATAATATAGTTGTCCCAAAAAACCTTAAGAACTGTGTTTTAACTCATTTTACATAAGTAGTTGAACAAGCATTAAAAGTCAATTCTTTTGAGTAAAGGCAGGCCGCAGTTTTGTTGCTTATGATTGAATACAGGTTTGTGCCACCCTCACAGTCGCACTTTAGCTGACCAGGATTACACTGATTGCCATTTATTATCGTGGTGACAGATTTGTGACAGACGTTGAGGAAGCGGAGGCATCTCCGGCTTAGTTGAATCATGGGACTTGAAGTTCACCTTGAACACACAAACAAAAGCATCCCGCCAACAAAGCATTCCCTGTGGCTAGTAATGGGAGACATGATTTTGGGTTTGGGAGCATTTATTGTAATTAGAGGACTCTTGAAGCCTTTGGCATGGTGGAAATAATGACTTTGTGTGGTACTGTATGATGAGATGGAACATTTTGTTTTCCTTTAAAGACTTCCATGCGACCAGAAAGTTATTAAAAAACATGTCCAAGTTCCTTCCTCGCGCTGCACAACGAGTGAGGTCTGGGAGTGATGACAGCTAGGGGTGTAAAAAGTTACTGGATGAAAAATTATGAATGAAAATTTGACTTTGTTAAAAGTGTCTGGTCGAAAATACGCTTGAGTAACAGTAAAGTAGTACAAATTTAAATTGTACTTAAGTATTAAAAAGTGTGAAAGTATAGATCCCAAATGAATATTTGATTCAACAATCAGTTAAAATAGGAATACAGGAATAGGAACACAGGAATAGGAACACAGGAATAGGAACACAGGAATAGTTTCTTTCCTCAGGCCATCTACCTCATGAACAGTTAATATTTCTCCTATTGTGCAGTAAATGTGCAATACTTTCTCACACGCACTTGTACACAGCACCTAATAATAATATACAATGCAATATTTTCCTTACGCATTTGTACACAGCACCTTATAACAATATATAATGCAATACTTACTCTTTTGCACACAGCACATTATAACCTGTATATTTATAACAAATCTGTACATACATTTCAACATCCAGATCGTTGGACTGCATCTCTGTTTAATGTCTATTGTCTTTTATAATATTTATTCTGTGTTGTCACTATGTCACTTTATGTACACTGGAAGCTTCTGTAGCCAAAGCAAATTCCTTGTGTGTGTGAAGCACACTTGGCAATAAAACTGATTCTGATTCTGATTCTGATATACTTGAGTAAAAGTAATACAACACAGCTTTAAATTTTACTTACTGTAAATATTTGATCCATTTGTACCCAAATTTTTCTGAATGGTTTCATGCATGTAGCCTTGTAGCCATGTCCAGTGAACATGTTTTGCATTTATTTTTTCCAGGTTTTTATTATTTATTTTTTTAGAAAATTGTATTTTGAATATAATTGAATGGTAATATGAATATACTAAATAACTATAGATGCCGGTGGGTAAATGTTGTATGCGCCCTTCAATGTAAAATTTGAATAGGAGGCGAACATTAGGGATTCTAACTGCTCGCATTGAACAGATCAATTCATATTCATAAACATATTTATTATATTTATGACCCCCCCCCCCCCACCCCCTCGAAAAAATATCTATCACATAATTTCAACTCAAAGAACTAATCTCTTTGTCTATATATATATAATTTTTAGTAACATGAAAATTGTGCCTTTATTTGGGAGGGTTTGCCTCTATTTTGCATCCTGTAATTAGGGTTAGCTGAAAGCCTCATTTGGCAGGAAGTAAATTAATTCCTATTTTTCTTTCTTAAAATCGTTTATTTGGTTGTTTGCTTGCGTGTCAACAAGAAATTTAACATGGATAACATGTAGGAAATTACTTATAAAAGGAAAATAGCAAATATTATCTTCGGCAATAGTTGCTGGTGGGCTGAAAGTCCCCAAGAAATCAAGCATATGTTTTTGTTAGTTGCTAGTTTTGTGTTGAACGATTCATCTGTGCATCTGTGCAAAAAAAGAGTTTGCCACTTTTAATCATTAATTGAAATCTGAAAGTGCACTTCCTGTTTGTTTTCAGTAAATTTTTCAAATGAAATGATTTTGAGGTAATGTGATGGCTGATGCTGCTCCAACTGTCAGTTTTGACAACAAACAGAAATGGTGAGCAGGAGGTGTGTTAGGTTGTAATAACTCTTCTAAAACTCCTTTCCCGGTCTTTCTGAATGAAATGCCTTCTTTACTACGTCCATTCAACCCGCGGTAGAAAAAAAACAAGCCTGTTTGCTTATTTAAAGTTCCATTTCTCTAGGAACTGCGTTACATTACGAAAAAATAACGATCGCAGATTCCTGTTCACGGGGACTTTAAATGGGTTAAAAATGTAAAAGCGCTCAAATTGTGAAAGTACTGATACTAAATAAAATTTTGACTCAAAAGTACAAATCGAAAATATACTTGAGTAAAAGTAAAACAGAACAGCTTTAAATTGTTCTCAAGTATTTAGAAAAAAGTAAAAGTACCCTAGCAAAAAATAAAAAGAGGGAGAAAAATCATTGAATTGTATTTCAGTAAACGTTGTCAGACATACAAAAGCATAAACCGGGAAAACAAGAATCTATCTAGTACTTTTTGAAGTTTCAATAAAATCGTAACAGTAAAAGGACAAGAAGTTTTAACAAAATAAATTCAGATCTCAAAATAAGTCTTAAAATAAAAATAAGACAGTAAAATAACTTTCCTGATTACAGCATTATTCTCCAACCAGTATGCATGTGAAAACAGTGAAGCTTTATTTACACAATCAGTACCTTTCTCCTAGTGTTACCCACAGAGAGCGTGCGGGCGTCTGTTTGAGAGACTGATGGGCTCATCTGAGAATGTCCTCACCTCAGATTACCCCAATTGGACTCCATCCACCAGGGGTTTGAACTTTGCTGCCACCCCAGTGGCAATGGAGTTTCAGGCTTTCTCAACCTTTGGCCTTAAGTGAGATGGATGTCATTTCTTACGTCCTTCCACCTCTGATATATTACTTTCTACAAATCCCTCCAGTCTGTTCTCGTGTTCACAGATTGATTAAAAGCCTTCAAGTACAGAGCATGCAATATGACTTTTTTAGCAGCAATACAGTACTTTGTCCAAATCTTGTAACAAATATGCAGAGCTGATCCGTAAAATGAATAACAAACTAAAAATGCTTATTTATTATTATTATTATTATTATTATTATTGTTATTATTATTATTATTATTATTATTATTATTATTATTATATAGTTTGCCTTTTTATTATTATTTATTATTAAAGAAATGCAAGTTTATATATTGTATAAAGCACATTTCATGCACAATGGTAATTTAAAGTACTTTACCGAAGCAAGAGGATTAAAATTATCATAAAATAATCAGAAAATAATAAGAAATAAAATCATTAAAGTATTAAAATCACAAAAAACTGGTTAATTTTAAATTATTACAACATAGTAATAATAATAATAATATTAATAACAATGATGATGATGATGATGATAATAATAATACATGGTTACGTTATTGTTTATTGCTTTCCTTTAGAGACTTTATAGATTTAAGGGAAAAATTTATATCTTTCATAATCAAACCAATTATTAACCTTTTTATACAGTTATTGCCGAAAGTGATGTACATAATTTGTTTTTTTAATAAGCCTTTACAAACTGAATTAAACCATCAACATTTAAGTAACATTTTATATTGAGGAAAACACTGTAAGCTTAAGAGGAAAACACTGTAAGAGGAAAACACTGTAAGCTTACTTAAGGTCTGAGAAAAAGGATGCCAAAAAATGTTCCCAGAAAAACAAAGCATCACAAGAACCGAAGTACACAATAAAGCATAAAAAGTTGTTAATATTTCATTGTTGATGCATTTTGAATTAGCTCCTGCATATGTCTGAAAAGAGTGTTTCCTCTGTTATTAAACATGAAACAAATGAAACGCAAACCACAGAGTTTTACACTCATTAATCACAAATGGACGTAAATATGCTTGTTAGATCTACAACAGCATAACATCAGTTGAAAAAAAGGTAAAATATGAATTTTCCTTTCTTGGACATTACTAATATGAATAAATATAGCGATATCTTAGGTTTAAGAGCATAAAAGTTGACTCCAGAGTACATTTTACGTGGCAGTACTTGAAAAATGTTTGAAAATTTGAAGCATTTTATTGATCTTAATAAGTACATGAGTTCTCAACATCTGGTATATAACACAGGCTGTAAAAGATCACAACACTGAATGTGAAGAAATGTGTTACGTTTGATTGCATCGGAGTCATTGTAAAGTCATGGGATAATTGGATATACACACACGAGCACCCCGATTGGATTGATTCACCGGCTTCAAAGACACGGTCACGTCATTTTAAAGTCAAATAAAGCAAGTTGCGCCGAACATTAAACATCTAAACCACTTACAGATTCTTGCGCCAGCAGGTAACGCTCACACGTTTGTTTATTTTCCCGCTTTATCGCAATGGCAGCCATCTTGAGTTCTGTTTGTTTTTATGGCACGTGAAATGGAGGGAACAAAAGACCTTGACTCCAGAGCCGGTGGTTGCTCAGACGGAAGAGAAATGAGGAGAAAAAGCAACAGAGAAACATGCCGGTGAAGATTGATATGGTGCTGCTGAGGCTGGGTGGCCTGGGAAGCTTCAGAGGAACAGGGCATCCAGTGAGTAATGTTCAAGGAAAGTAAGGTGTATTTTCCTGCTGTCATTAAAGTGCTAAGACCAGATTTCGTGTGGTGACTTTGCAGACTTTGCTGCTGGTGTTGTGGCGTCCCTTGATGATCTCCAGACACGTGCTCTTAGGGAAAAAAATCACATCTGCTGTAACCTGTTTATTGAGGCTCATAGGATTCAGTTAGAAAAGAAAGCAAACCGATGGTGTAATGGACAGTAGCAGTGGACAGAATAATCAGACAGCAGAAGTATAGACAAACGTTAGCATAGATTGAGTTGCTTGAGCACACACACACTTAAGTTTTGAGCTAGGGAGGACTGCATGTTAGACAAACCTGTAGGTTGTGTCAAAGCAAAAAGTAAACTGAAAAAGAGATTCATTGCCTTTACTTAATTTTTTTTAAGGTAAATGGTTGCAAACAATTTATATGGGCTGAATATAAACAAACAATCAAATTTAGTAATGTTCAACTTAATTTGATTGTTTAAATTTAACCAATATAAATTGTTTGCAACCATTTACCTTAAAAAAATAGGTAAATCCAGTGAATACATTTTTTCAGTGTAGTTGTCAAATCCTTTATTCAATTCAATTCACCTTTATTTGTATAGCGCTTTTACAATGTAGATTGTGCCAAAGCAGTTTCACATAGAAGGTTATAGTAAACTGAAACAGTGTCAGTCCAGTTTAGTTTAGTTCAGTGTGGTTAAATATTCACTACTGAGAGTCCAAACACTGAAGAGCAAATCCATGGATGCGCAGCTCTACAAGTCCCGAACCATGCCAGTCAGTGGCGACAGTGGCGAGGAAAAAAACTTAACCAATTGGCGAAAGTGAAGACACACATGTGCTTTATCAGTAACTGTGTGATATAAGTTTGGTTCGAGGTATCAGAGGTTCCATAAAGCATATGTCAATAAATAGATTGTCGGTTTAGTGTTAATTCAGATTGAGGAAGTCACAGTGAACATATTAAGTCAAAATTCTTTAGGTTAAAAAAAATGAAGGGGGCACAATGGACTATTAAGTTACAATTTGTAACAAGTTTGTAATATAAAGTCTTTTTCATTTGTCATGTTTTAACTGTTTTGTGCTATACACAACCTGACAAAAGTCAACAAATAATAACTTGGCTTCTAGTTGATCATTTGGGATCAGAAGTGGCTTATATGGCAAAGGCATCTAGATTATGCTTATTTTACCAAAATAAAATATGATCATGCCTTGATTTTTTTAAATAATTTAATTTGGACAGTAAGGTCTGACTTTGCTTAGACAAAAGTCTTGTCGCTGAAAAGAAGTAATGTATAGTATTGACCTTATTCTCCATGTGCGAGCAGTCGCAGCCATTTGAATTCTTTCTGGCTCGAGACTTTCACTTTTATTCATTTTTAAATGTTAAAAGCAGCTCGTTATGCTGCTTGATGTTGCAAACTGACATTTTCTTATTTTATTCTGCTTTGTCTGTATAGCCATGCAAACACGTGTTTGTAGAGCAAGTAGTTTGACTTTTTATTCCTAGTCATTTCTCTCATAGGCGACTGAATCGAAAGTTCTAAAACAATCGCAAAAACAAGGGCACTTCCGCATTGAAGAATAAGGTCAATAGAATATATAGTCATGGTGCAGTGGAAATAGAATTAATATTGTGTATGACTCCTATGAGCTTGGACGACTGCATACATGCATCTCTGCAATGACTCAAATAACTTATAAATAAAGTCATCTGGAATGGCTTGCAGGACTCCCAGAGTTCATCAAGATTTTTTGGATTCATCTTCAATGCCCCCTCCTTCATCTCACCCCAGCATGCTCAATAATGTTCATGTCTGGTGACTGGGCCGGCCAATCCTGGAGCACCTTGACCTCCTTTGCTTTAAGGAACTTTGATGTAGAGACTGATGTATGAGAAGGAGCGCTATCCTGCTGAAGAATTTGCCTTCTTCTAATGAAATGGGCAGCACATGTCTTGATACCTCAGGCTGTTGATGTTGCCATCCACTCTGCAGATCTCTCACATACCCCTATACTAAATGTAACCCCAAACCATGATTTTTCCTTCACCAAACTTGACTGAGAATCTTGGGTCCATGCGGGTTCCAATAGGTCTTCTGCCATGTTTGTGATGATTAAAATGCAGTTCAGCAGATGATTATTTGGAAAAATCTACCTTCTGACACTTTTCCAAATGATCAACTAGAAGTCAAGTTATTATTTGTTGCTCTTACAATTGGGATCGACAAGACTTTTGTCAGGTAGTGTACTGCATTTTTACCTGTACAGCACTTTGGTTGGCCAGTGTCTAATTTAAAATGTTCTGTATCTGAACTGAGCAAAATATTCATGACCAAACAAGCATCTATGATCTCCACAGGACTTCTCCCAATGGGAAATAAAATTGCAAATTCAAAACAAAATTGCACCGTGTGGAGCCTGGAGCTAGAGCAAGGAAAAACTTTGGTGGTGCAAAGTAGCAGGCCCTAGACTTTCAAACAGTCTGTCTGTGTAAGTTAGAAAGGCCCAACACCTTCAGTTTTTAAATCTAGCTTAAAAATTATTATCATCATTATTATTATTATTATTATTATTATTATTATTATTATTATTATTTTAGTCTGGCGTTTAACACCTTGTGAGAGTTATGTTATCTCATTCACTATTTTTATTCCATTGTATTATATTTTGATTTAAGTATTTTTATTATTCTTTAATTTTATTGAACTCATGCCTGTGCAGCACTTTGGTGAACACCTGTTGTTCCTAAAAAAGTGCTTTATAAATAAACTTTGACTAACAGTAGTGAAAGCAGGAATTTAATACAAGCCTTCAGTGTTTCAAGATATACAGATACTGTTTTTTCTGGTTCAACCTTTCATGTCTGAAAGCACAGACTTATTTTGTATACATGAAGTAGCATGCATCTAAATTTACGCTTTGCATTTTTATACAAGCATTCAAACACTCAGACATTTGAGTGGAGCTCCCAAACTGTTCAAAAGAGTGCGAAAATCCCCCTGTCAGCAGCTCGTGTTAAACGGCCAGGTGCGAGAGGCTAGAGGAGAACATTTTCCATGCAGGAGGATTCGGGTTAATCTTATTCCTGTGTGTGGGGGGAATTTTATTATCAGCCGCTGCTTCAGTTTTAAGTCAGATTTGCTGTTGCCAATCAGATCCTGCTGCCGGTGTCCAAGCAGACACTGGATAATAAGGAACATGAGCTGTAGCCCTGAACTTGGTCACCTTCTATGTGGAAGTGAAACTCAACAGCTAATATGTTAAAGAAGTGTTGATTTGTGGAAGAGCTGAGAGCTGGTCATGTTGTGTGTGTGGCGTCAGTCTGAAGATAATGTGTGCGTCTATATCAGTGTTTCACAACCCTGTTCTTGGAGGCACACCAACAGTATATATTATGGATGTCTCCCTTATCTCATCCGTTAAATTCAGGTTTTAGAGTCTCTCCTTATGTTCTGATTAGTCGATTCAGGTGTGATTGATTAGGGAGATGTTGAACTGCTGGTGTGCCTTCGGGAGCAGGGTTGGGAAACACTAGTCTATGTCCACAACAATACAATGGGCAAAAAAAGCTTATTCCAAAAAAAAAAAAAAACAGTCATGCAAAAATTAATCTTGTCAAATGTAATTATTTTTTCTGCATTTGTCATACTGTACTAAGGCATAAATTGCCGTTCACATAAAAAGAAAAAACTTTAAATAAATAGGGCGAATGATTATGGTGTTTACATTTAAATTGAAAGCAAGGGTCAAGGGGTGAAAGTGTAGAGGCGTTGAGTTACTCAAACTGCTTAGACTTTTCATAATAATGGACTTAAAGGAACAGTGAAAAAGTGAAAAATGTACTCACCAACATCTGGTTCCAAACCTGTTACCTTGATCATTCCCTCGTGCATTCCCTCATTCGTATCTGCATTCGTTCCTTTGTTTGTTCCTTCGTTTCTTCCTTAGTTTGTTTTTTTACATTGTTTGTACCTTCCTTCGTTGATTACCTAATTCGTTACTTCTTTGTTCCTTTGTTTTTTCTTTCATTGTTTTCTTTGTTCATTTGTTCTCTGTTCATCCCCTCATTCGGTCTCTCCTTTGATTGTATCTTCGAACGTTCCCTCGATCGTTCCTTTCTTCGCCCCTTTGTTTTTTTCCCCTTTGTTCTTAACCTCCTTCATTGATTACTGTTCGTTACGTCTTTGTTCCTTTGTTTGTTTTTTCATTCTTTTCTTTGTTCGTTCCTTTCTTAGTTCCTTCCTTCGATCATCCTTCAATTGTTCCTTTGATCGTTCCCTCAATTGTTCCTTCTATCATACCTTTGTTTGTTCGTTCCTTCCTCCCTTTGTTGTTTCCTTCGTTTGTTCCTTCATTCGTTCCTTTGTTCTTTCCTTCGTTCGTTCATTCGTTTGTTCCTTCGTTCGTTCCTTCATTCGTTTCTTCGTTCATTCTTTCATTCGTTCCTTAGTTCTTTCGTTCGTTCTTTCATTTGTTTGTTCTTTCATTTGTTCCTTAGATCGTTTCTTCATTTTTTTTCCTTTTTTTAACTGTTCATTCATTCAGTCATTCATTCATTCATATATTTGAAAGATTTTTGGTAACCTTTAGACATCCAAGTAGGGAACTCTCAGACAGTTTTCAACATTCTTCTGAATAGGAAGTAAAAGAAATAGAAAGAAGCTCAAATAAGTAGAGGAGAAATGGTTGCAGAATTATATCTTTAAGAAAACATATTTTTGAAGCATTTTTAAAGTTTTTTTACCTTGCACTGTGTTGGGGTATTATTTTAAGCACAATCGGTGTAAGGTTTGCGTGTGTCTGCAGATACCATAAGGGTGACACAGGAATTCTGCACTAATATATTTAAGATTAAAAATGAATTTGTAAATAAAGTAAATATTATTAGAGTGTGTTACTATAAACTGATAAATGCCATTTCAGTCTTTATACTTCAAAACTAGTTGCTTAATCCAACACACTGCATGTAAAAAAGGGTTCCATACAATCAGTTTGTTTTGGGACAACATGAATTAAGTTAGACGTAGAACTTATACGTTTTTACAAATTTAAGTGGAACGAACATAAAAAAATGAATTGTCCCCTAAAAAAAACTTGAGAATTCTGTTGTTTTAAAAAAGTATTTTGAACAAGCAGTAAAAGTCAGTTTTTTAATGCATAACTGACATTTTAATAATTAATTGTAAACATGTTCAAATATACTTTACCCAAAAAATGTAAATTCACTTCATTTTTTACTTACCCTTTAGCTTGTTCCAAAACTGTTGAACACACAAAAATATATTTTGAATAATGTATAGACACTACATCAAACGTACTGGTAAAATATCAAGATATTGTGTTTTATGTTCAACAGAAAAAGATAAACTTCTAAAAGCTTAGATCCACTTGTGGATGAGTAAATGCTGAGTACATTTTCTTCTTTGGGTAAACTAAGAAGTGGTGCCTTTCTTTTAGGTTTTATTTATTTGTCTTTTAAAGTGGTTGTGGTTGAGATAAGTGGTTTGGGTTGAGATAACTAAAGTAGTTGAGTTGATCATCACTTATTTACAATCACACTCTTCCAAACCTGCTTGCTTTCCCCTGTAAAAAGAGAAATCACACATTCAGAAAATTATTTTTTGAGTGAACCGCCCCCTTTAAAATCTGCGTGACATTGGATTGTTTACTCTGGGAGTTGTTGGTTATGTTACAATATTGCTGACAAAACAAATGTTTAATTTAGCAAAATATTTTCGCAAAACAAGAGAAAACCCTGCATTTTTCTTTCATATCCTTACCACTTTATACCCTTGATTCTTTTGGGCTCGATAAAGATCAAAAGTAAACAAAGAAAATAGCCATGGCTGTGATGGATAACAAATATGCTTTAATCTTAATTGCATTACTGTTGGTTTGACTGTGTCTATCTGGATCTGGGTGGAATTGCATACTGTGAAGGAGACATCAGGGGGTCATTTAAGAACAGCGTTATCATCTTTCCAAAAAATAAATAAATAAAACGATCTTTGTTAAGGACTAAATAGCATACATTGATATGAAAACCAACATGCTTCCCAGATCTGTTTTATCATATCACACATGAAGCTTGTTAGAGCATATGTTGGTCATTTGGTGTGTGTGACAGTAAGGTGATGTCTGTTTTTGTAACTTGATATGTGGTGGTTTTAGTGATGTCTATTTTGTCTTTTGTTCATGTTCAGTCATGTGTTTTCTAAAGACAGTATAGAAGATTAGATCAAATTAGATTGTAGTCCAGATTACAGCTGTGCTGACCATACTCTATGCATGTATTTGTTCTACAAGACCACCCTAAACTTTCTTTCATTGGCTTCTGCATCAGAGTAAAGTTGCCATCAGATCCAGCTGTTCTTTTGCTTACTTGACTGAAATCAGAGGACTTAAAGCAGAGCTACCAAACACACACACACATACATAAAGGCATGCTTGTTTTTCTACCACGGTGGGCACATTCCATTGATTGTGTTTACATGGATTGCAAACTACTGATAACTATCAAAAATCAGCTCAGTATAATGACCAAACAATGAAGAAAAACAGCTTACATGAGACTTAAGAGCAGCAACACAATGAATTAGGTGAGAACACATACTGAATTAACTTTATAATAAATACAATTAGTTGACTTTATTTTTCAAAGTGAGTAAATCTGTTGCCTTAAAAGTATTTTGTTGTGTGTAATGCAGTTTTAAATGACGGAAACAATCGTAAAAATACTATTTGAGTGTGCTGAATTTAATAAAAAAAAATCATGATACTGTAGGTATTTGCTTGGTGGCATGAGACATTAGAGATAACGGCACATTTTAGTAAACTAGATATGTATTTGATTAACTCAGGTTCATTGTGGATACGTACCCTTGTTTACATTTCTGGAGACTGCGAATTGTGTATCCAGAGGTACGTCTGGCTCCATTTCGCCTATAAAACAAACGGGGCAGTATGACACTGCGACAGCTTCTGTTCCTTTTCTCCGTTTCACAGTTTGCTTACCTCAGTGTGGACGGCTTTTCCAATGTTACCAGTTTGCCCAGTAACTCGCTGTGTATGCCAATGGACTCTGGATGCGGAGCGTATTCAATAATATCTGGATGCAGCCTTTATGATGCAAGCTGAGATTGCATCACTTAGCGATGCATTGTCAGACACAATGCACTCAAGGGAGTGAGTGACGTCACTGAGAGGGGTAGGGTTAGGGGTGGGATTAGGTGAGCCCTTTAAAAAGCATTGGATGCAGCTCAGTTTGCACTGCACCAGGTCTGCATCCAGACCCCTCTCAGCGGATTTGACTGTGACGACGGCGTTCGAGTCTGGCAAAAAACGGTTTCAGAAACCCGGTAAACCGAAGCATAAAAGTAAATAAACAACATGATGAAATCACGTGGCCGAAACGGCTTTTCTCTTTCTAGATTTCTTTTGAAAACACTATCAGTTGGGTTTAGAGAAGTGGGTGGGTGGGTCAGTCAGTCGACGGCAAGCTGGCCTGGTCGGCTGAAGTGTATATTGTAAGTATTTGCGTTAGAAGAAGATGCGTGAGAGAAACTTGAGATCAAATAGTGTACGCAGCCTCTGGTGGATTTGCAAAAGCAAAACCTGCGAGCAGACGTACCTCCAGTTAGCTATTTCACTGTCTCCAGAAATGTAGATCTTGGTACATACAGTATTAGCAATGAGCCTGGGATGTATTATATATACTGTAAAAAGGGTATGACAAAAATAATGACAACAAATGGTTTTATGTTTAACTTGCATAAATAATATTGATCTGTTATACAGGATATGTTTGACTACTGTAAGTTGATTCAACAACAACAACAACAACAACAACAAAATTGGAAGCAATAATTTGTTTAGTGTTTATGTTGTGGTACTAACTTTTTTTGTTTCCTAAGTGTTTCTCTTTTTATTTTAAGAATAATTGGCCTGTCCATTTTCAGATTCCATCTGGAGTTAAGTTTTCTTTCTTTCTTTCTTTCTTTCTTTCTTTCTTTCTTTCTTTCTTTCTTTCTTTCTTTCTTTCTTTCTTTCTTTCTTTCTTCCTTCCTTCCTTCCTTCCTTCCTTCCTTCCTTCCTTCCTTCCTTCCTTCCTTCCTTCCTTCTCTTTCTTTCTTTCTTTTTTTTCTTTCTTTCTTTTTTTTCTTTCTTTCCATATAATGACTGTAATCATCCTTCCTGAGGATCAGGTCTGTGTTCTCTCTGTAATTGACTCGTCACTACTTTACTCTTTTTATTCCTCCAACACCTCCTGCATCCCCTACCTTCCATTTCCATTCTCCCTCATTATTCTCTGTCCTCAGAAGGGCTAAAAACAAAAACTCATTTCACCTACACATTTCCGCAGCAGACAATGTTTTGTCCTACATCAGATGCAGCGTTGATGATAACGTTAATTACACTGTAATATGGCTGACCTACATCTATTTCATCTGTCTTCGCACTCTGCACTGCCCAGGACAGTGGCATAGTGAAAACTACATAGGCCTCCCATGCAAGAGTGAAGGCAGGGCCCCTCACTGCATACTCAAAACAGTACATGCAAATGTCTACTATAGTTTATTTTCGTTAAAATAATTTTCTGCTAAAACAATGATTTTATTAAGCTACCCATAAAAAGCTTGTGAAAGGATCCAACAAAAATTTCATCTTTAAAAATGTCCATAACATTCTTTTCAATATCTGAAATGGCATCTGGGGGAGATCAATCCAGCCTCTCCCCAATCCCACAGGCTCTGTGCTGGTTGTGGACATTCAAAATTGAAACCATTAAAAATGCGGGTGCTCTGGTTTCCTCCACAAGTCCAAAGACATGCACCATAGGTGAACTGAATAAACTAAATTGGGTTTGCATGGATGTTTCCCAGTGATAGGTTGCAGCTGGAAGGGCTTCTGCTGCGTAAAACATATGCTGCATAAGTTGCCGTTTCATTTGACTGTGGCGACCCCTGATTAATAAAGGCACTAAGCCGAAAAGAAAAGGAATGAATGAACCATTAAAAATGGCTATGAATGCAATGAAAAATTGGAAAAATGATTCAACCGGTACACTAAGAGCAGCAGAAATGAAAAAAACAAACTAAAAAAAAACAAAAACAAAATCTGATGCACATTTTTCTTTTAGTGCCAAGAGTAGCAAGCTTGGAAAGCCTTTCCTGGCTCATTGTGGTCAAATGACTTGATTAAATTAATCAAAAGTGAAACTGAAACATACAATCGCAATGAACGATTTTGTCATTAACAGTGAAAACAGTTTAAAATAGGTGAATCGTTTGTTTTGGTTCATACATATTATTATTATTATTATTATTATTATTATTATTATTATTATTATTGAGATGATTTATATTTTCAGAACTGCATATTTCACTCTTTATAACAAAATTAAAATCACAGTTTGTCTTAGGAGAGAGAGTGAGCGCATCCAAATAGGATGTACTTTGAGACGTAGTCTGTCATGATGTTCTTTTAAAATTCAATTTTCTTAATGGATAAATTATTTAAAAAAACATATTTGATGTATGAGATTTAATGGATTATAGTGTATTTTTATTGGTCATTAAATCTAAATAAACAATCTATTTATTTAGTTATTGACCGATTATTGAGCATCAGTTGTTAAAATCACTTTGCATCGGTTCATGTCCTAAGCAAAATACACATTCGTTTATCATTTTGTTTGTTCGGTAAAAAACATGAACATGAACAGGGTCACATTTGGTTTCATTTTAGCTACATTTGGCTAAATAAATAGCAAAATCAGTTGCAGTAGACATTGAAAAACTGAATAAAACAAACACTGCAAATTAAATTAAACATCATACAAATCATAGAAAGGTCTGTGAACAACTGCAGATCTGGAGTCTCATCTAGAAACGTTGCTACTCACAAAACTGGCATGGAAAAGTGTCCTACAAAAAGGTTGCGATTTATGAAAAACAAATGTGACGTGAGAATGTGTGCACAGTAAACTTTAAGTAAACATATTTATCTTAAATACTGACTTAATTAAATCACTTTTAATCATCCCATAAGCCATAATCATTATTAAATGCATGTAAATGAACATTTATTCTGGTGTAAACTGTTGAAAATGCTGATTTTGGTTAGGACGGCATGAAGAAATTATTAATTGTTTTTACAAAATTAAGTGGATTGAACATATAACTATTAAGCTTTCCAATTTTTTTGTTGTTGTTTCAGCTCATTTAAAAATAAGTTGTTTGAACAAAAAGCTAAATCATTTAGTTTTGAGTGCACTCAAAAAAAAGATTTCTGCTGCTTATTCAAATTACCTGTATAAAATGAGCTGAAACAACACAATTCTTGTAATTTCTTTGGCTAATTTCTTTGTTTTACGTTCAGTCCACTTAAATTTGTAAACCATTAAGTTAACTTAAGTGTTTTGTGTTGGGACAACATGACGGAATTGTGTTAGTCCAATTACCTGGTTAAGGGATTTGTAGTTCCCAGCATACTTTGCGTGGGATTGAATTAAGCAAATTAAAATATTGACAATAAAAGTAATCTTAGATGTTTTACATTATTAGAAAAACTTGTTAGAGTTTAACATTTACTTTAGTTTAAAGATTTAGAAGATTTTCATATAATGTTTTGAAGTTACTGCCTTGCAGAAGCACCCATGCTTTGGGTGTTCGCATTAGCAACATTGAAGTTTGTTGCTTTGCTCATTGAGCAAAAACTGTCCTAAAATGAGTTCTGAGATCAGTCTCGATCAACTTTATATGTAACTCATGAAATATGCTAAAAATGGCTTCATTTAGGATAACTTAAAATAAAACTAGGAGACTTCAAAATGTATGACACATAATAGACATACATGATATTATCAGAC
>CAIGQQ010004433.1:14238734-14255121 GCA_903798035.1 Danio albolineatus
ACAATACAAATTACAAACAAATTTATTGGATGGAAATCCTGCCCTCAATTGGATTTCATCCAATGAGTTATTTTTTTGAGTGTGTATGTTTACTCACAGTATAAGGTTTCTATGCAAAGTTTTATAGATGAAACTCTTGGACATTGTATGATTAATAAAATCTTACAGATCCTTTCATGTGTCAATTCAATAAACTAATCTGACTGCTTTCAGCTAATTGTAAGAATATAGTGCTCTCTTCCTTAAAAGAAAATTAAAAAAATTGTGTTGTTTCAGCTCATTTTAAATAAGTTGTTTGAACAAAAAGCAAAATCTTTTAGTTTTGAGTCTATGTTCACTTATAAGGTTTCTACGCAAAGTTTTATAAATGAAACCCTTGGACCTTAATAATAAAATCCTACAGATCCTTTTATGTGTTCATTCAATAAACTAATCTGACTGCTTTCAGCTACTAGCAAGAGTATAGTACTTTCAGCTCTGTTTGACACATATTACTGTCTTTAAACCTGCAGATTTTCTGTCAGAATCAAAGGCAGAAATACTCTGCGGATTCCCTGCTGTGCCTGGCTATTGCTTATGTCAGCGTTGACTGTTTGAATGTCAACAGCGATGTGGTGTAAACGCTTTTGTGAAGCTTATTGACTTTAAAAACCCTCGGATGGCACTTATCTGAACAGCGTTTGACTTTAGGAAGGAAAAGGTCGGGCGATCTAACCTTTTAAAGTCAGCTTTTGGTAGCTTAAGACTGTGTGGTCTCTTAAGTCAAGCTGTGATCCCGTCAACTTATCCCACTCGACTCCATTTCTGCCTGTCTCTCCGTGTGAAATGTTAGTATTTCAAACATACACGGACACCCTTTTCTGACCTTTCACCTTTTAACTCTCTCGCCCGAGTTGTTAAAAGCAGAAAGGCCGTAGAGGTTTAGTCTCGATGTGTTTGTTAGCTGTGAATACTCGGCTGACCATCTGGTTTAGATCAGCGAGGATAGTTAATAATGGTTCCATCTTTTCGTTTTCTCACAGTCTGCGTTTTGGCTCTGCTATAAGGAGAGCACAGACACCTGTCATGACATTGTGTTTGACCTTCAGTCCCTTATTACTTTTACTTGCACTTCTAAGCTCTAAAGGACACGCACAGAGACAGATCGAAATCATTTATCCCTTGTGTGGTCTTAGGATTCTGTACATTTCGTTTGTACTAAGGGTTGAAAATGAAACACTTTTTACTAAAGCTCTAAAACAGGGCTGCTCAACCCTGTTCCTGGAGATCTACCTTCCTGCAAAGTTCAGCTCCAGACCTGACCAAACACCTGAACCAATTAAATAGGACCTGAACAGCACTTGAATATTACAGATAGGTGTGTTTGATATGGGTTGCAACTGAAATTTGCAGGAAGGTAGATCTCCAGGAATGGGCTTGAGCACCCCTGCTCTAAAATAACTTCTTAACTAATTTGCACAAAGACAAAAAGCTACAAAAAGTCTAGGTTTTCCCTCATCATTTTGGTATATTTCATCAATGTTTTATTGTTTTTGACTAATATAAAGGGTATATTTACGAATAACAAAGGTATCTGCTTACTGTAGGTATAAAACTATTATAAAAATACTATTCATCAAAGTAAAAGCAGAAGATTCTTATTGTGTGTGTTTCATATTATTATTGTTCAATAATATCAATAATAATTATTAATATTATTATTCTAGAGAATGGTTCATTTTATTATGTAGGGGTCATTTAGATAAAAGATAAGGAAAAAAAAACAACATTTAGCTTTTTTTCTGTTGTTAAAATGGTCATGGATCATTTTTTTGACCTGCAAGTCAACAGGAGGGTTTTAAAAATGTATCTGTAGCTACAAAAAATGTATCTAAGTTCCGTGGAAGTGTATTTCTTTGTTTTTTTCTTTATGTAAAAAAAGATTAGTAAAAGAAGAAATGGTCACACTTTACAGCAAGGTTCATTAGTTGATGTTAATTAATGCATTTACTAACATGAACAAACATTAAACAATACATTTACTGCACTATTTGTTCGTGTTAATTAACGATAGTTAATGAAAATACAGTTGTTCATTGTTAGTTCATGTTAACTCACGGTGCATTAACTAATGTTAACAAGCATGGACTTGGATGTTAATAATGCATTAGTAAATGTTCAGTGTTGTTTAATACATGCTGTACAAGTGTTGTTCATGATTAGTTCATGTTAGTAAATGCATTAACAAATGAACCTTATTGTGAAGTGTTACCAAAGAAATAAGTTGCAGTAATAGACAAATGATGTGTGTGGTAAACGGTTGGGGAAAACAGGGCTCGAAATTGCGACCGTTTTGGTTGCGTATGCGCCTGAAATTAAATCTACGTGACCTCAAAATATATTAGGGAGCATTTGTGCGAGTGCATAAAATTGTTACGTGCGACCGGTTTACACTGCAAATGTTCACCGCATGCGCGGATTTAGGATACATTCGCGCAGAACGCATCTTTGCACTTGAAAGGCAGCGCTCAGAAACTGTTTAAAACTGTTGTCATGTCAACTTGCTGCAGTAAACAAAGCCCGCAATGCTGTCAGCCGTGCAGCTATAAGTAAAAGTTAACACCACGAACACCATCACAAAAGGGACTAAGATTAAACTAATATTGCAGCTCATGAAAAGACCAGTATTGCTATTAAAATGACGTTTACAAATAATAAGGTATATATATTAAAAGCAACTGTGCAAAATCAGACATCACCCGTGAGAACACAGCACGTTAACAGATTCATTCATGTCAAGTAGTGCGTGCAGGACCGGTGAGCGGTCCGTCCGTGTATCTTTTGGTCACTCAATTATGTTATAAAAATGTATTTTTTTGTGATAACGGGATTTCGTTGAGACATATTTTCCTCACGCAAGCATATATATATATATATTTTTGCTTGTTAGTTATGATTAGTGTTGATTTCAAATGCAATAAATGTGTTTATATAAAACGTAGCGACAGTGCTCATAATTGGTGGGTGCAATTAAAGTTTGTCTGGTACACCTAATTTTTAAAGTTAGGAGCACCAGTGCTACCAAGCAAAAAGGTTCATTTCGAGCCCTGGAAAATAATAAGCTTGTGCTTCATCCCGCTCCATTTCGACCATGTTGAAATGTATTTTGTTTGAAGAATTATTTTTAGTGTATGATTTTTTTGTTCGAAATAAATAAATCAAGTCAAATCAAATGTAAAAGTGTTTCTTAACATTTTCTACAGCACCATATACTGTACCTTCCTTTGGTGCTTTATAAGTCTGACACACAAACTGTTAATCTATAAATCCAGCCTGGGTAGTTATTAACACAAATAACATTTGTTATCTATAAAACCTTTACAGGGACAGCCGTCAACACAGGCAGCTCTGTAGGTTTTCTTTTATAATCTGCATCTTACCAGCGATGGTTTGGATTGGATGTTGCAGACCTTGAAGTAATTTCGAGAATGTGAAATGGCGACATTATAAACTGTGTTTTCAATCAGATGACCTACTGTGATATGTAACGGCCCGGTGACTCCACTGCGAAACGTATAATTATCGGAGTCTAGAAGTCCAAAGTATTTCCATCAGGTTCACACAGTTGTTTTTTTATTGCCATTTAATTAACCTTAATTAACCTAAATAGACCTGTGCTGTACTTGAATGCCAAAGTCGCATATTTCCTATAAAGCTTGTGGCAGGCCGAGGATGTGGGTGTCTCGTTTCACAGCGACGGCTTGTTTAAATTGGTTAGTGAGACTTAAACCTCAATCTTTTCATTTAAAACGGCAGAGAATTACAGCTGCGTCGGTGGCCGTTTGTGACATTTAACTTTTTTGGGGCCATTAATAGCGACAAGAACACTAAACTCTTTAGAATCAAATAAACATCACAGATATATTCAACAGCCAGCCCAAGTCGGGAATCAGTTTGAGAGTAAGTGGAAGATCAAGTGGCAACAATTAAGAGCAGGCTTGCATTGCCATTTATTTATATGTCCTTGGAGGATAAACGGGATAATAATGAGAGCTAAACTGGATCCAAATGTATTGTAGATAACAACTCAAACTTGTTTTGTCTCCAAATTTTAATCAAAGGAAGGTGGATGGTTAAATGGAAGGAAAAATGTGCTTGTAAAGTAGCTTTAGAACTAAATTGTGTTACAAGGTGATCTTTTTTGTAACACTTTAAGTTCCAAAGTACCAATTTTCATTATTAACTAGTGGCTAATTATTTTTATTATTAAGATATTGGCTTTTTGTTAGTACATATAAAGTACTCAAGATCTTAATCTATATTATTAATCCTACCTAAAACCTAAACCCAACTACTAACTTTATTAATTAATTACAATTAAAAGGGAATTCATATAAAATATTTTTATTTGTTTATATTTCTATGAACAATATATTGTATAATCATCTCAGAGACTCTTCAAAAGAGTGTTTTTCTGTCAAATTCTGTTTTATTGCTGTTATAATGAAAACACAAATTAGTATGATTGTTTCTTAAATGTTATTTATTAATAATAATTATTTTGAGAAGTGCATTCTGTTTTTACATTTAATGTATTGCTTTTATGTTTTTGTCCAAAATGGCTGATAAATAAGGGATGCCACTTTATGATTCATCAAAAAGAGGCGAAGAGAAGTGCTAGTAATACAAAGTTTCAAACAATGATTCCTTTTGGTGGAAAAATCATTATAACCATTTAAGGAACGGTAAATGAGAAGGTTCTGGAAAGCAATTTTGTACCTCTAGTATTATGAGGTGATGCTTATTCATAAAAACGCATGCTTCTGCAGGCTCTGAAGACTAGTAAGCATTAAGTTGAGAACAAACCCAATGCTAACTATTCTTGCAGACTCATAATTCCTGTACCACTATATACTGTTGATCTATTAATCAGTCAAAGTATATTCAAGTTTCACCAAACTTTTCTTTTGACGGCTTGCTGTTTGAGATTCTGTGTGTATAAGATTTGATAAGATTTGTTGTCAAGTCATTGTTTTGTTTTTTGTTTTTTGTTCTGGAATCGGGCTACATTTACATTTAGTCATTTAGCAGACCCTTTTTTCCTAAGCGACTAACAATTGAGGAGACATTTTGCGATTCAACAAGAGGCAATGCACACAAGAAATGCTAATTATACAAAGGAACTATTAGTGCTCAGAGAGTTAAGTGCAAGAGTAAGGAGGGTAAATGTTTTTTTTATTATTATTTATATAGAGAAGAGTGCTTCTACAGGTGGTTTGTGAAGCCCGCTCACCTTTAACCACTTGCCACAGGTTTTGTTTTGTTTTGTTTCGCAGGTTAAAGATTAGACATATTGCATTTATTACATTTGTATGGATATTACGTTGAAATATTTTACTCTACCAAATGTGTATTCAACCAGTGAAACTGATTATGAGTACACTTTTGTGAGGCGCATATTATACTATATCATTACTATATAATTACTAATATACAGCTATTTTCAAAGAACAATTAATATATGATCCATACAGTGATATGTATTTTATGAATGGACGTAAATTGGCATATTCTGAGTTTTGATATTATTGAGATAATTTTAGTTGTCCATTAGGCTAGTTTTGTTGTGAAAACCTGGCAATATGGCACAAATGAAACGTAATAAAAATGTAATTGCAGGTGAAGCCATATTGGATTTGACTAGATGTGTGAGTATTTATTCTAGTGATATACAGTAAATTCCATCATTATGAGGTGGGTTTAGGAATTTTTTCTGCAGGACTTTAATTTACAGCAGGGCTTCTCAAACTCTGTCATGGAGGTCCGGTGTCCTACAGATTTTAGCTCCAACTTGCCTCAACACACCTGCAAGGGTGTTTCTAGAAAACCTAATAAGAGCTTGATTTGCTAGCCCAAGTGTGTCTGATAGGGGTTAGAGCTAATATCTGCAGGACACCAGACCTCCAAGACCGTGATTGAGAACCCCTAATCTGCAGTAAGATTGTTTTGTTTTGTTCACAATAAAAAATATATATATAATTCCTTTAATTTATCTCATCAATCTATCTCTTGTTTAGTGGTTTATGACTTTTCCAGCCTGATATCACAAGGAAATGTAACTAATTTACGTATCGTCAGAAAAGTGAGTAATTCATACAAATTAAATTAAATCATATGCATTTAATAGTCATGCCCCATACCCCACCACCAACCCTCATTGGAGGATGAGAAAATCATACTAAAATACAAATTATTAACATATTAGCCATCAAATCAAGAATTTACAAATGAGATTGTGTTGGACCTCTAAGATCATTATAAAGAATTTCTATGCCTCATGCATATTTTATGCATAAGATAATGAATATTTGCCTTCCGTCATCATTGTAATTGTGGGGTCAGCTCACACCATTTCTTCCTTTATTGATCGTCAAGGCATCAGCATTGATTCACGACTACTGGTTTGACCAAGGGGAGGAAATATCAATAAATCATGTCATGTTGTTTTAGCCGTTGTGCGGTAGAAGTGGTCTTTATGACAGCAGTGCATTGGAATATGCATAAGGGAGCTCTCTTGATGGAGAACCATTAGGGATCTTTTTGGCTTTAAAGTGCATAAAAGAATCTGATCATCTAATTAAGATCAAAGTAATGTATTGATCACTTGAGTGGCCTGGGAGAGCAATAAAAGAGTTGGACCCCTTCCCCATTTCTGTCCATTTCACCATCTAACATTGATTGATTGGGTGAAGTAAAGAAACTCCCCTGTACTAATGACTGAATTTAGGCCTTTATGGAAGGGGCCTCCAGACCAGAGGGCCTCAGTGATTAACCTACCAAAAACCAAGGCCACCAAGAGCAGCACTGGGATGAAGCCGGTGCATTTTAGACATGTTTACAGTGAAAAAATTGGGTTGATGAAAGAGAGGGAAGTGTTGTATTTCAGAGACAAACAGAGTAATACTGCAATGCATTTATGCTCCTTAAAGGAACGGATTTGGTCTGGCATAAAATGTAATACATAAAATCTCTGTGTTTATTCTTACTTCTGTCTGATTGGCTCAGTGATAGTAAGTCCCATCGGCCCCTTCACTGATGCTTGAGAGGTCTCTAGGGGCCCGGGATTCTTTGTGAAAGGGGGAAAAGCCACCCTAGAGCAGGACAGAGATCATCAGTACGTCTCTGTTTGATCTGAACAGCGCTGACACATGATATTGAGACCACCGTCGCCATCAACCCACACTAATCCATCCATAACAAGGGAAAAGAGAGAGACAGCGAGTAACGGTATATTAATCTGTCGAAGCATTTGTGTTTAGAGAGACTGGGAGAGTATTACAGTGGATACATGTAGTAGTAGATTCCTGTTTATTTTGTATATTAAATTATCATCCATTCTGTATATTTGTTAAACACTGCTGCGATACCGTTTGGAGAGATTTTAGTGTTTTTCTCTTATGATGTCCCAGGCTGTGTATTTATTTTACTTTATAAAACACTATGAAAAAAAGTAATGTGAATCAAGATTGCGGGCGCCACGGTGGCGTAGTGAGTAGCACGTTCGCCTCACAGCAAGAAGGTCGCTGGTTCAATCCCCGGCTGGGCCAGTTGGCATTTCTGTGTGGAGTTTACATGTTCTCCCCATGGTTGTGTGGGTTTCCTCCGGGTGCTCCGGTTTCCCCCACAGTCCAAAGATATGCGGTACAGGTGAATTGGGTAAGCTAAATTGTCCGTAGTGTATGTGTGTGAATGAGAATGTATGGATGTGTTTCCCAGAGATGGGTTGTGGCTGGAAGGGCATCCGCTGCGTAAAACAAATGCTGGATAAGTTGGCGGTTCATTCCGCTGTGGCGACCCCGGATTAATAAAGGGACTAAGCCGAAAAGAAAATGAATGAATCAAGATTGCAGTTTTTAAAATGTACACTGTAATTTGTTCCTGTAATGGCAAACATTAGCAGGTGTCACTCTTGTCTGATGTGTAACAAAAACGATCGACAAAACAATAGATAGAAGATGTGAAGTAACAATATACTCCACTTGACTGCAGCTCTGCACAAGAAGTTTGGCCAGAGGAGAAATGGTTGTGCGCAACTGAGCCTGGTTTTGTTTTCCTTCACTTTTGTCAATTGGTAAAGTTTGTTCCTCGCCACTGGCTTGCTTGGTTTGGAACTTGTGGAGCTGTGCATTGATGGATTTGTTCTTCAGTGTTTGGAATTTCAGGAGTGAAATTTAAGCTACTCTGAATTGAACTGATCTGAACTCTGAAATCTGGACTGACAGTATAAATGTACTAGAACTTCTTTGTTAAGCTTCTTTGACAATCTACTGGACATTGTAAAAGCACTTTAGAAATAAAGATGAATTGAATTTATTATCATTGGGATTACTTTTTAAAATATAAAAGCTACATTAAATTTAAAACTACAGATGACATTGTGGAGAAGCTAACGTCTTGATGTTAAGTGCTCCTTTCAAAGATTATTTAAAGATAATCTTGAAAACAACTGGTTATACCATGGAAGGACTAATAATTATTTACAGTACACACAAACTATGCAAGCTACTGGCAAATTATAAAAGGAAAAGTACTTATAATTTGGGCATCTTCATGTTGATCCTTTGAAAATGCAGGGGGAAATGTTTTTAGTTGTTTTTATTGTACTACACTGACTGCTGAATTCTCTGTTTGATTAGATTGATTACACGAGCTGGATTCACTGGACATATGCAGTTGAAGCATTGCACAATGAGGACATGCTGGTTACAAGGGGCAACGCAAAAAGAAAAACGTACACTAAAAGTAAATTGATCGTTATCGTTTGCTGGTGTGGACACAAATATTGTTTTTGTTATATTTCGATTTATAGTTATCGTGCTTAGTGTGAATGGCCCTAAAGGTGTGGTATTTAGCTGCTCAAGGTTAGGGTTAAAAAAATACCATGGACTTGAGAATACTGACATCTAACAACTGTTATTTGAGCAAAAGAAAAGACAAGAAGAACAACAAATAAACTTTTCTAATTGAGCAGGAGTCACATCCTCGTTTTTTCCTCCTCCTCATAAGTTCCCAGCACCAAAATAAAAGTCCTTCTCATAAACCTGCAAAAATATAATTAAACGAATCTTAAATATCTTTTCCAGGGGCATGGGATGATAACCAGTTTCAAGGTTTACTGTGGTTTGGAAAAATCAAGATTTTAAAACCACCAACATTTTCTGCTATACCGTTCCTACGGTACAGTAGATGTACTGTAAGTTAAGGGCAGCAGTATATTTAACAGAAAAGGAACCTCCACATCAAAAGCTACTGTTCCAAAATATTTTAAGTGATAAAATCAATGTTCAGTGGGTTTTTTTACCTAGAGATTTAAGAAGAACATGTTTTAGAACATGAATCACAATACCATGATACAATGAAACAGTGATATTTTTATCCAAGTTTATCATAGTGCCTAATCTTCACAATATTAATAGTGTTTTGAATAATTAAGCACAAAAAAAACATATTCTCACATTGTGGAAATGAGTGAGTTAACGTCAAAATGTGAAAAACTAAAACTATTGAAAATGTGTGTCCTGTTCACAATTTAGTTGATTCATACAGAAACACATGTACACCACTTTGTGATTGTGCAAGTCTTCTGACTCACAGTGTGTTTGGTGTTCAAGGTTAGCTAAAACGCACAGCACCCCTGCTTTATACGAGTGTTGTTACCGCTTACAGAATGTTTGAAAATGATTATCTCTGAATCGCAGGCATAGTTTTACACAGGGTGGGTGGGATGGAGGACATGTCCAGTGCTCAGATCACACCTACATAATGGGTTTATATGAGAAATGAGAGAAAAAGACAAAAAAAATTAGAGGGTGGCCCATTGGGGCCAAATTTGGGTGTTTTTTGGAAACCAGCGGAGCCAAAAACAACCTCATCTGTCTGTTCTCTCTACGGAAGTCTTTATCGAACAGGAACTGTGTGTGTCCACATTAATGTGTTTCTTAGACAATGAAAAAAGTGCAAAAAGGTTGTGTCACTCCGGAAATTGGCCCACACATCTTTGTGAGTATCCACATACAGTATGTGTGCACATGTAAATGTATGAATAGAGGAAAATCATTCAAACCACCCAAAACACACATATCCCTTCACAGGATGTTCTCACTCTCACTGCAATACTAATAAAAAGCCCACATGCCATTCAGTGTCATGCAAAAAAAGAAAGAAAGAAAGAAAAGTGAGGCCTCCTAGAGAATTAGATCTAATTAAGATCAAATTAAGTAACAAAAACATTAATTCTAGTTAAGACCACACTGAAAATCCCTTGACCTCTCGCTGGACCTTACTCTTCAGTGGTGCTCTGTGCTGAACAGAGTGTTTATGTAGTTTAATTGAACTCGGGACGGTACTTTAGGGACCTTGTTCAGGGCATTTCACTCATTGTAAGCCAACAGAACATTTCCATTAGAAAAAGCATGTTTGCGCTCTCTTCGCAAAAGCTAATAAAATTACTCATAAATGTCTGTGGTTTTATGATGCAGCCTTTCCTTCACCTTCTAAAAGGCTCTTTGCTATTCTCTTATTCACGTTTAATGGCTTAGTGCCTTGACACCATATTGCATGACCTTCACTGTACAAGACAAGTGACCCAAGGAAAGCTGCGACACAATTGGCTGACCTCTGTGTTGAAGGTGCGTTCTTATTGGCTGGTTAGCAAAACCCACGCTCCACTGTTGCGCGGTGAGATTGAAAGGACAGCCAATCACACCTGACCCTAATGTTATGATTTTATTAAATGCAGACAGACAGAGAGAGAGAGAAAGCTGCGGTGATATGATTTTCAGCTGTTGATCGCTTCCACATGTTTGGCGTTTGGCTTTAGGGATATGAGGTGGATTGATCCCAACAGTCTGGCTGCTAAAACCGTTCCTCTGGTTTCTTTCTTTTTGTGCACTTTATGTGTCTTGTGCACTTTCTTTTCTTCCCCTTGCCTTACATAAATCTCCAAACCACCCGGGCATAGCTCCTAATGTGCTGAAGTACTCTAAAGTACAGGATTAGTTTGGTAGGAGTTGAGAAAGATACTGTTACTGTGGTCCAGACTAGTAGACTGACGTCTCAATATTTGTACACAATATCATGTGCAGGATGATTATGTAAAGTGGACCTGTAGTGACCTGTGTGTGGAAATTTATTAGCATTTGTGTAAAGACAAAGTGGCTGTAGTCTTTCCTACTGTAATTGATTATCCATGTCTAGGGCTGCTTCTAGACTTTTTGTCACCCTAGGCGAGATTACTATATTATAATATAGTAATGATATAATCATTATAGATTAAGTGGCTGCCCTCTCATGAAAAAAAACTTAAGAAGAGTATTTGAATTAATGATTTGTGGCAATTTTATAGCTGCGACAACATCTATAGTTACATAATGACCATATAATGACCAAATAACCACATACTGTAACAAATTTCATACAAAAATTAGTGCTGGGTGAAAATTAATTGCGATTAATCGCATTCATATGAAATTATATAAAATTAATATTTAGATATAAAACATATTTGTATTTAATACAAATTTATATATACATTTAAATATCTATGTAACAAAAGCACAAACAGACACTATCAACAACAGCACATACTGGTTTATTTACTTTACGTCAAGCAGTCTTTACATTGTTTTGTATATGTTCCAAAGCAACGCAAGACACCGAATCACAGTGTGCGACCCTCATAGCTCATAGAAGATGTTTACAATTCGTGTACAGTATATATATATATATATATTTTTGACAAATATATGTGTGTGAAAGACACCGAATCACAGTGCCTGTGCGACCCTCATAGAAGATGTTTGAGAAGATGATTAGAAGTTGATTCGTAAATATATATATATACATAAATACACATATATAATACACAAACACATTATTTCAAACAACTATTGATGCGATTAATCTTTGCCCAGCACTAAAAACTATATAACATTTTCTGTAAAGTAAACAGTAGTTATTGTAGTTACTACATTTTACTGTATAGTTAAAATTAAAGTATGTTGTACTGAAGTATTTACAATAGCTATGAAGTTGTTCATACTGTAATACAGTATATACAATATACAGCCTACAATGTAATAGACTTTACTATAGTATGGCTCAAAAACATTCATTTAAAAGCATTCAGTATTCACAATGAATTACTATGGTACTTTTATGCAAACCCTGGGATATCTGAAGGTTGCTTTCCTAAAATATGATTTAAAACCACAATGTTGTAGTAAATAACAACGTTTTATACAGTAAACAATTGTATAAACAATAAAACAATCCAAACAAGACAAAAATGTGCTTAATTTTTGGAAAATTTTGATGCTGTGTCATGTTTGCTCCTTGAGAACCAAGTTAATAGTTGTGGAACCTACGCAAGACTGTTTTATTAACATAATATATGAAGTGATCATTTTCTTTTTAATAGAGGTGACGTTTTTCAATGACTCCATGACAATAATAACGATACCTGCTTGAGGAAGTTAATAATGTCTACAGCAAAGTCTAATATGTCTAGCTTTTCCTTCTCTACTTCTCTAGGCTCTGCAGTGTTTCAAAAGCAGGACACACTCATATAATCCAATAGTTTTCTTTTTCTGTCCTTCTCCTCCCCTCCCCCACTGCCGGTTCTCTCTAATGCGTATGATTCATGCTTACTGTAATTTTGCACAATAAAAAAACAGGGTCGTCATTATCAGCATCAAGGCCTCGTCATCAGAGACGTAGCGGCTGGATACGCTGAGCTCCCCACTGTGGGAAGCAAGAAGGAAGAAAGAAAAAGCAGTTTAGTGATTTAATGTTGGTTTATTTTTACTGGAGGTAGAAGAGAGGCTGAGTCCTGGGTTGAAGAGGGAAATCAGCCACTCTCTTCCGAAACCTAGTGGGCTGACGAGAGAAGCAGCGTTTTTAATGCACCGTTGCATAAGCATCACACGTGTGTCCTTTGTGGAAACACAATCCCATAATGCACACTGATGAACTCACTGAAAAGATGAAACCGAGATGATGGACGAGGGGAAAGAAAGGATTTTAAGTAAGCCCTGCATTTAATTTGATACTGTTAAAGGGTTTCACCCACAAATAAAAATACCGTTTTTGATTACTCGCTCTCATTTCTGTCCAATTTCAACCTTTGTTCATTTTTGGAACACAAATGACGATATTTTAGATGAAATCCAGGAGCTATCCAGAGACATTTACAGATTACCGGTTTCACTATAAATTTTCGGATGATTGGTATTACCATTTTACTTATTTTATTTATTATTTAATCATGACAACCGAATTTGATTATCACAATTTTAAAAACTTGCCGTAAATCCATGATGATGCATTGCCAGAATTGTTTAAAGGGGTGGTCCACAGTGTATTTTTAAGGTTTGGCTGTGGTTATAAGATGCAAAGCAATGTGTGCTCACGCTTCATTCATTAATTTTCTTGTCAGCTTAGTCCCTTTTAATAATCTTGGGTCGCCATAGCGGAATAAACCGCCAACTTATCCGGGATGTGTTTTACGCAGCAGATGCCCTTCCAGCTGCAGCCCATACACATCCAAACATCCATACACACTCATTCACACACATACACTACAGACAATTTAGCTCACCCAATTCACCTATAGCGCATGCCTTTGGACTTGTGGGAGAAACCAGAGCACCCGGAGGAAACCAACGCCAACACAGGGAGAACATGCAAACTCCACACAGAAACGCCAACTGACCCAGCCGAGGCTCGAACCAGTGACCTTCTTGTTATGAGGCGATTGTGCTACCCACAAGGCCCTGCTCATGCTTCATTTGTAGAAAATCACATTATTTTTAAATAATGTACTGTGATTCGTGGATCGGCTCCACGTCAGCAGGAAGTGTCATGCGCCTTCAAGCATGCGCTGTATAAACACTGTCATTTAGAGTAGCTGTTAGCTACAGCTGTTTGTGCTTGAATCTGTCAGAAAATGAAGAGCACACAGTTGAACCTCATGTTTGCTCTCTAAAATAACATCTGACAAGTGTCTTTCACATATATTTGGAATAAGCATGTGTAGGTAATATAAAGCGTTCATGTATCTTTTGCGAGTTCATTATCAGAGATGTAGAACGCGGGCAAACCGTCCACATAGAGAGACACTGCGCGCACTGCTGAAGATTGTGGGTGTTTACAGTGGTTTGATTGGTAAATATGAATTTGTAGCTAAATTGTTAGTGGTGCAAAACAGCATTTGCCGCTGTTTACATCCTTGTTTACGTCCTCGCTACAACAAACGGTTAACGCTAGAAACTGTGCATGTAGTTGATCAATTTTAATAAATAGAAAATACAGTCCAGCTTCGTCAGTTGGAGAAGTTTTAACTGAATCTCACACTGAACTGGGAGAGATTCTGGAAATTCTCCTTTGTCAAATGCTGGAGCTGTATATATTTTTTTATAATTCGTCACCTTGGAATTATAAGGTTCTATCTGGGTTCTGAATGATTTTGAGATATTAAGCTTTAAAGTCTTTGCCTTCCATAGCAAACAGTACGTGTGTTCATTCATTCATTCATTTTCTTGTCGGCTTAGTCCCTTTATTAATCCGGGGTCGCCACAACTTATCCAGCATATTTTTACGCAGCGGATGCCCTTCCAGCCGCAACCCATCCCTGGGAAACATCCACACACACACACATTCACACTCATACACTATACGGACAATTTAGCCTACCCATTTCCCCTATGCCACATGTCTTTGGACTTGTTGGGGAAACCGGAGCACCCGGAGGAAACCACGGAACCACGGAACCACGCAACCACGGGGAGAACATGCAAACTCCACACAGAAATGCCAACTGACCCAGCCAGGGCTCGAACCAGCGACCTTCTTGCTGTGAGGCGAACGTGCTAACCACTAGGCCACCGTGGCGCCCCAAAACGTGTGTAACTTTTTTTTAAGTCTTAAAATGTAAACAAATAGTTGCACTAGTTAAGAGTATTATGCTGCTGACTCTGATGGCAATTCGTCGCACAGTAAACAAGCACACCACGACATTGATATTTTTACTGTTTTTTTTTTTTTTTTTTTTTTTTTGTTTAATAAACCATCCCCGTACTTTTTTTTTTTTATTTTTTTTTTTTTTTTTTTTTTTTTTTTAGTGCTTTAGATAATTGCAGTTGAACCATTGAATGGTTTGTTTTGTTTTTGGTTCCTTTTCTGGACTTTGAACGTCTCACGAGTCACAACCATTACTATCAATGTAGGATGAGAGAGCTCCAAGATTTCATCTACAATATTTTAAACAGGTATTGGAATGACATGAGAGTGTAATTTATAACTTTATTATTATTTTTAGGAAGGTCTTATTCACATTTACAAGTAAAGTGTTTGAATTACTAAAATTGAATGAAGTACTTTTGTTCACTGGATTTTGCAATACAGAAAATGTGTAAAAACTGTGCAGATACTGAGTAGATCCATGTGTCATCTTCCAGTATTGAGCAACATAACTGCGTATCAGACCACACGTCTGTAATGAAAAATACCACACAGCGTGTCGTTCCACATATAGGATAACATGAAAGTGTGAGATCTTTTATGTTTGTAGTGGATTTAGTCTGATTTTTGGTCAGAGGACACAGGTGTTTCGCATTAGTTCTTGACCCTGCTGTCTCAAATCCTTAGAGAAGTTAAATATTCATCCCTTCTCATAATCTCTCTCTTCCTCTTCAAGTGTTGATCTGTTCGTCCTCTCTCTGATGTGTTTTGAACAATTTTCATAGCTGGGTGAAACACCTACCAAAAATATCATGCCTAGGTGGAAACTAAAAAAACGCTCAGATTTGATCTGACCATGAGGTATGATATAAAATCTACCTCCTTCTCATTTTTTAAATTTATTTTTTGTTGTTGTTTTTGTTTCTGTCACCTTCTTTAATTTTTTCCACCTGGATTTTTTTATTTCTCAAAAATATCCTTTTGGTAAAAACTGTATCTAAATATATATTTGCTAAAAGATAGGGCAATAAAAAATACAGTATGAAATAAACTCCACCCTACCCCTAAACCCAACCCTCACAGGAAACTGTGTACAGTTTAACTTTCAGTAATTAATGAACTAATTTTGTGTGATTTAGAAGCTTTTTGAGAAATATTTCACCACCGCCTTGTGGGTAAAGGTGTGATTATACTTGTCATTATACAGATTTGTGTCCTGATATGTCACAAAAACATGTGCAACTTATAAAATTATATTTACATATCGTCACCTTAGAATTATAACGTTCCATCTGACAAAATTGAATTATTGACATATTCTTATTTACTGATTATTCTTTTTTTGTTATGAAGCAGACGGGAACAGAGGTAAGTAAAACGTTAGTTGGTT
>CAIGQQ010004433.1:14255521-14268624 GCA_903798035.1 Danio albolineatus
TCAGTGTCCGCTTTCGCAAGAACGAGCCCGGACACTGAGCGAACAGATGGCTGTGCTTATATCTGGTGCTCGGGGATGTGCTGCAGCTGTGTGCTCATTAAAACACAGGTGACGGTGATCTACGTGAATGGGTGTCGTGAGAGCCTGACCAATCCATGACATTTTTACATTATGGGATGTTTTTTTTTTTTTATGAGTTGTTTAAATTTTAAGACTTATTTTTTAAGAAAACAAATGTTACGCAAGTACTGTTTGCTATGGAATGCTAAAAGTTTGAAGCTCAATATCTCAAAATCATTCAGAACGCAGGTAGAACCCTAAAATTCCATGGTGCCGATATATGTTAACATAACATTGGAAGTTATAAAACGTCTAAAACACCATTTACATACAGTATACTTACTTGCTTGCTTACTCCCAAGGCTGTTTATATCGAAGTTGATTTTTAGCTGCACTATGTTGATGTTTCGTAACATCTAATTTTTACGAGGTGGGTCGTTAACCAAACAGTCAGCCCTCAACGTGGAGGACCAGGACATACACTATGGCGAATTTGTCTAACCCAATTCACCAATAGCGCATGCCTTTGGACTTGTGGGGGAAACCAGAGCACCCGGAGGAAACCTACGTGAACACGGGGAGAATATGTAAACTCCACACAGAAGTGCCAACTGACCCAGTCAGGGCTCAAACCAGCGACCTTCTTGCTGTGAGGTGACAGTGCTCACCACTGCACTGCTGTTCCGCCCCATTTACACATACAAATAACAAATAATTTATTTACAAATAAATTAATTAACTCTTTTTGATTGTATCATTCACAAATATGTGGCTAATTTGCTCATACAATGTAATTCTGTTAATTATTTTACAGTGCAGTTCTTCTAAATCACTTTTATTTTAAACAGTAGATACTTTATGCACAATTTATAGTATGTTCAGGAATGCATTTTCTTGACCCTGAAATACATTGTGATGTACAGTAGTTTGGTAAATGAAGGTTGAAATTAAACTTTAATATTTCTGAAAAAAAATACTTAATTGACCCCCACATTTGCAATAAATAAACAAAAAAACAACAAAAAAAAATTGTATTTATAACAGCAAAATTGTAGATCTTTTTTTTGATGGTGCTTTACAGTTTCGCGCCTCGTTTCTTTCTTCCACAGTTGTCTCTCCTCTCATACTGTAGCTCCTCTCATACTGTTCTCATCTTGCTTATTTGCCTCAATGCAAGTCCATTTCTCTCAGTCTCTGACTCACATCTCCTCCATGTCTAGAGGATGCCTGCTTATTGAGGGGTGGGTGTTTGCTGGCACGACGCCAGTCTGAGAATATGGGGTGAGTCATATATTGCTGCTGGCACCCTGTGACAGCGGGCACCGGTTCCTCTTCATCAGCACATGACAGAGACGCAGGCACGCGGCCAGCTTCTGACGCTGTGAAGCTTGTCCAGGCTCAGCTGCCTTTTCACAACAACAGCCGTAATGCAACATCACTAGAGGATTTTTGTAAGGCGTTATGAATGCTGCAGCTTGCGTGCGTTTAAAGGGACAGTTCGCACAAAAATAGATTCAAGTGTAACATTGCGTTGACTGATGTTTTGTCAGGTTTATATTGGATCAGTGTTTTACTTTTGATGATGTCAGTTTTTGGTGTATTAGAGAGGGAAAAACGTATTCTGGACTTTGTCCATGATCTTTGTGTCTTCGTGTAAAGTGAATTGCTGTAGCTTTAAGGAACATTTGCTGGTGTTGTAATCTCCCTCCGCCATGCAACATGTCGATGAATTTTCTCCAGTAGAACATTAATGACGCTTATTTTTTTTATCTGGAATTGTGATACTTGGTGATTCAGAAAATACAAGTGAGGGGCTGCAGGCACTTTGGGAGAGCATTATGTTTCTGTAATAATGGATGAACTGATGCAGACTAACATAAGCTGATGCTGTTTGTTCTTTGTTTGCTTTTTTTTTAGTGCAAAGTACACTCACCGGGCCATTTTATTTTATTTTTTTTGGTACATCTGTCCAACTGTTCATTAACACTTTTTTAAATCAACCAATTACATGGTAGCAACTCAATGCATTTAGGCGTGTAGACATGTCGAACCTTGAGGCGGATGGGCTACAGCATCAGAAGTTAACTCTTGTCTGTTAAGAACAGTAAACTGAGGCTACAATTCACACAGGCTCACACAGGATCATCTCAGACTGGTCTCTTGAACATGACAATGAGTTCACTGTACTTAAATGGACTCCACAGTTACCAGATTGTAATCCAATAAAGCACCTTTAGGATGTGGTGAAATGGGAAATTCGCATCAGGGATGTGCAGCCGACAAATCTGCAGCAACTGCGTGATGCTATCATGACAATATGGACTAAAATCTCTGAGGAATATTTCCAGTACCTTGTTGAATGTATGCCATGAAGGATTAAGGCAGTTCTGAAGGCAAAAGGGGGTCCAACTTGGTGCTAGTAAGGTGTACCTAAAAAGTGGCCGGTGAGTGTAAGTGGATTACACAGGGTGTCTGTGGGGTCTTACAGTTTTCCTTGATTGCTAAAGCACAATCTCTGCTCTTTTTTCTTACACCATTAAACACAAAACCTCATCTTCAAGAACTATTAACAAAACCTCTGACTTCTCTTGCAAACAGAAACTTCTGCCTCAAAACAGTTTTACCTGTGTTCAAAATCATGATCAAAATCAAAAACTACTCTCAAATAATAAAAAAGTGATCAAAATGACATACACTATCAAGTAGTCAGTAAACAATGCAACACAAAACAGAAAACACATTGTTCAAAACATATAGTAATCTCAATATTCAGGGCCATACAATTTGTTCATTGTATAGCATTCAGCCTACACTTTAATATAGTATACAATACTAAAAGGGACACAAATAAAAGGTGGATGCATGATCAATTTGCTTCTTGTCTTTGGGCTGAGTCATACCTGAACACTTCATCTACATCACACACAACGCAATATTGTCTCTCCTGAAGTGACAGGGGAAGAAGCCTCTTGTGTGCCGTACAGTATACAGCCCTGGCATGAATCCTCACCCTATATCACCACATGCTAAATCCATAATTTGCAGCAGATCTACTCTGGTAGGGTTGCCTATAATACACTTTCCATAAAACTATTTAGTCAGATTCAGGAAAGGTGAATAGGGAGGGAGGGAAAGGTTCATAAACTGCCCATTGCACTCATCCTCTCACATTGTTTCTACTAACCATGCTTAGACACTCTCCTTCACACCTTCAACAACCTGTTTGCTTATATCGGTTGTGTCACAACATTCGAAACGTGGTTGTGTTTAATCAATGATATCTTTTCTCTATTTGTATTTGATTGTTGCTTCTTGTGTTCACCAGTATGGAGAGTGCAGAATGTGTTTTGAGAATGAGAATGTGAGATTTAGAGTTTTGCTGAAAAGTCTATGGAAGATCTGCACTTTGTGATTCACCATGTCAAATGGTGTAAAGTATTGACATAGTTCAGCCAGTGGGTTTTGGCAATTAAGAAAAACTGTAAAATGTCACCCAACACATCCCATCCAAGCCATCACCAACAACTCAACTCAGTAATACTCTATTTATAACTATATTTACCAATATGGTTTAGTTGTCTTCCTCACATTAACGTGTTTAAAATTTCTCCATGCATTTATAGACCATATACTGTATGGTGTGGACACTGACCTGGACAGAGTGTTGAACATTTGGTTTATTATAGTTTTCAGACATTAAAAAATAAATATATAAATAAATAAGAAAATGTATATAAAGAAATGTATGTTTCTAACTAGGGTTGCTTGCTTTGGTGTGTTTATTAAAATATGTGACTAAAAAATAGGTCATTAAAAATCCCTGTACAGCCCTGTATAAGTCTGAAATGGTCTTAAAAGGACGTCTTAAATTTGACTTGGTTAAACCTGAAGAAGCCCTGATTATAACTAGAATCCCAAATTTGTTGACTTTAAAAGAATTATTTATATTATTTAATTTAATTATGACTATTATTATTTGCATTTTATTTATCAAATAATCATGGGAAAAACCGTTTTGTCTGTAAAAAGATATTAATTTAAAAAAACATGCAATACAAATCAGCTTATGATGTCTGAAAGATCATTTGACACTGAAAACTGTAGAAATCACTGGTAAAAATCCAGTTTTACCTGTGATATATTAATTTAAATTGTATTACAATCATTGTTTTAAATAGTATTGTTATTTTGTTTCGTGCAAAAGAAGTGCATTGTAACTGTAGAACATCAAATATTTGGACATATTTAAATAATTGTGATAAAAATATCTCTGCCCCACTTCCAAATTGAGAGATGTTCAATTTGAAAAGTTGATTTATGCTGTAACACTATTATAAAAAAATAAGTGTTTTGTGGTTTGAATTTAAAAGGAGTTTCTTGTACTAGAAATATACTACAGTTCAAAGTTTTTGAATTTTATGCAATTTTGTTCTTTCTTATTAAATGTATTTAGAACTTTTGAGCAGACCTTTGGATAGTTGTGTATTATAGTTTTAACAGTTCTGTCTGCTTCTCGATTCTGATTGGCTGTTAGGCATGCGATATTCTGCAATATGAGCACTCGTACAGCCTCCTCACCCTTCTGTATTACTCTGCCCTCATAGTGACAGCAGGTCAATAAACTCACTACAGTTTGACAAATATTGTAGCTTTTGGACAATATAATGTGCTTTTGATGCAAGAATGTAGTTGTTTAGATTGCAACTATGCAGTTTATTTATAAGGGTAGTGCCTATTTAAATATTTATAATTTCTGAGATACAACTCGTCGGCATCATCAGTCTGTCGTACTGAGCAGAGCAAAGACACTTGACATTGTCCACACAAAACTCAGTGCAATTTCTAACTACAGCTTATCAAATCATTATTAAACTGGTAAGTGTCATTCTAAGTCGATCTTTGTCTTTTGTATGTTGTAGTGCAGTATTTATACCATAGTAATTGTTGTGAACTGAGTGTAAGATGGGACCCGCATATCAGGAATAAATGTATTTTGTTTTGGCCGCTCATTGTATAACCCTGAGTTGCTTTTTGATTGTCCATCTGTTTGTTTCTAATGAGCCTCCTGTTTGCGTTACTTCAGATTAGTTTAGAAAAAGAAAAAAAATAAGAAATGCCCGCATGTGTTTAGTGTTTTTCCGTATCCCAAACACAACAGCAGTCTGGTAGTGTTTGCTATGCTTTGGCTTTTTCTGGGTTAATTAATGTGATCTCCTATTTGCAACAGAGAAATACTGGGAAATGTCTCTAAACTGATGGCATTTCATGCCATTCAGCCTTATATACTTAAAATGTCAGAAAAATCACCCATTCTGTCATCACACTATAATTGAGAAACATTCAAATACTAGCTCTAAAGTGACGTCAGCTGCAGATGTACATAAATGTATGGCGGAAGAAAGTGCTGTAGTTCCTCATGCTAACGCATGCCTCTCACCAGTGCCGATATACAGCCATATCACACTGCTACTTGTGTGATATTGCTCATATATGAAACAAAATACAAGAAATGTTATAATAATCATAATAATAATAATTATCAAAAGTGACAAGACGTTTACGTTGTCATAAGAGCTCTATTTAAAATTGATGCTGTTCTCTTGACCATAAAATGAGAAGTGTAGTAGTCTGGTGATAAAATGATTTTTTTCTAATGATATGGAGTGATTGTAAAAAGTGTCTGTTGAAAATTTGCAAAAAGATTGTTTTTCTACAGGTGGTTTGTCAAGGCCACTCACCTGTGTGAGGCACTGCTATTAAACAAACAAACAAACAAATAGAATACATTGAGACCTAGTGTACTGTACAGTATGTCTTCTATTAAGCAGCTAAATAAATGTCTGCATAACTTTGACATGCCTGAAACAAACACAACACAAGCAAGTTATAACCATATAAATGTTCTTCTCGTTCCGCTGTGTTATGATGCATAAATCGCAGATATGTTTCAAAAAGTGACAGCTGTTTGAGTACAGATGTGCTTTTCTGAGTGAAGGAGACAGATGTTTGTTTATTAGTGTAATTGTTTGTGAGTTAAGGCAGATGTCCGTACGCAAACACAAAAACACCTCAGTAATTCAGCCTGTAATTGCCAGCGCAGGCTGAATTTAATGATAATTTAATGGCACGTTGAGTGGAAGTGATGCAAACGCAGTGACAGAGGAAGTTTGCGTTCAGTCTCACACTCTTAATGAGCGCTATGGCTGTCTCTTGGCAAATATCAGCTTCTTATCAGTACTAATGGGCATCAGACGCTCCTCTATCCTGTTTCTTGTTCTTCACACACTCGTAAATATGACACAGATGTTTTTTTAGTCATTCGCTCTGCATCCTTAATGTGATACAAACGCTGAGATGCAGGGAAAGAGAGTGCTAATGGAATGATGAGAAGATCTGAAGGTGCTAAAAAATATTGTCAATATTCAAACGAAACATTATTCGAGGATGTTTTACGTTTCTTGTTTGCATGTATAAACCACCTGTAGAAAACACACTTTCATGTCTCTTGCTTCTTTTTAAGACACTAGTTTGCACATTTGCACACAACACTTTTTTACAGTCACTCCATTCACTCCATTCCAATCATTTTCCTTTGGTTTAGTCCCTTATGTATCAGGAGTTGCCACAGCGGAATGAACCACCAATTATTCCGGAATATGTTTTATGCAGGGGATGCTCTTCCAGACACAGCCCAGTACTCGAAAACACCTATACACTATCACATTCACACACACATTAATACACTATGGCTAATTTTGTTTACCCTATTCACCTAAACCTTGTCTTTGGACTCTGTGGAGGAAACTCACACAAACACAAGGACAACATGCAAACTCCACACAGAAAAGCCAACTGGCCCAGCCGAGATTCAAACCAGCAACCTTCTTGCTGTGAGGTGACTTTGATAACCACTGAGCCACCATACCACCCCACAATTGCTCCATATATCTAGAAAAAAACTTTGTGCATTTGTGAGTGTGCTTCACATGTGAGTGGGCTTAACAAACCACCTGTAGAAACACTCTTTTCTCTATATGCAGCAGACATTTTAATTAAACTTTAAACATTTTAGCAGGACTTACAATGTTGTACCACAAATCATTTTGCGGCACTTGTTTTTGTCAACCTTAATTAGCCAGCAGCTAGCTCTCTGAAACTCTCACATGATCGCCCACTGAAGCGAAGTGTGGCTGTGTCTGGTCATTACCTGGATGGGAGACCACAAGGGAAAGCTAGGTGGCTGCTGGAAGTTATGTTAGTGAGACCAGCAGAGGATGCTAAACTTGTGGTCTAACCCAACTTTGTGGGTCCTAACGCCGCAGTATATTGATGGGGACTCTATACTGCTCAGTGAGCAGCATCTTTCAAATGAGATGTTAAACTAAGGTCCGACTCTCTGTGGTCAGGAAAAATCCCAGAATGTTCTTAAGAAAAGAGTAGTGGTTTAACCTCAGTATCCTGGCCAAATTTGCCCACAGGCCTCTGTCTTCATCGCTGGCTTCATCACTTTGTCTCCTCTCCACCAATCAGCTGATGTGTGGTGTGTGGTCTGGCGTAATATGGCTGCTGTCGCATCATCCAGGTGGATGCTGCACACTGGTAGTGGATAAGGAGATTCAATTCAATTCAATTCACCTTTATTTGTATAGTGCTTTTACAATGTAGATTGTGTCAAAGCAGCTTCACATAGAAGGTTATAGTAAATTGAAAATGTCAGTTTAGTTATTAGTGTTGGAGTTCAGTTCAGGTCATTGTTGTTTAATATTCACTACTTAGAGTTCAAACACTGAAGAGTAATCCATCGGTGCACAGCTCTAGCTGCAGTCTAGGCGCCAGAGGTTGGAGAACTCGAGGCTCGTCTGTCCTTGGAGGGTCACAAGAATCTGTCTCTTCCGTCAGATTCCTGCCTAAAAATGTGTAAATCGCTTTGAGTGTCCAGAAAAGCTCTATATAAATGTAAGGAATTATTATTATTACGAAATGCATCTTTTGTCTTATATATTTAAAACAGCTCTTACGTCCTAATTATTATTTTCTCCTCTAAACATATGTAAAAATGTATACAAATTGAAGTTAAAATGAAATGAAAATATTACTCCAGTTTTACAATGACATATTTAAAGTCATATTTACAGTAATTCATTTTTACTTGTTGTCTCATTGTAATTGTTTGTAAAACTTGATTGCAATTTCTGGATTAAAGTTTTGTGTGTGCATGTGTGTGTGTGTGTGTGTGTGTGTGCAGCATTTTACAGCATTTAAAGTGTTTTTTAGGGACATTTAAAAGTGTGCTAGAATAATTATTGACAATCCAGTAAAAAAACATTGTGGGGTTTGAGAGTGCAAAATAATAGTAATAATAATGATAATATTAATAATAATAATAATAATAACAATGATAATCATAATAATAATATTATTAATAATAATAATAATAATAATTGTTGTTGTTGTTGTTGTTGTTATTTTTATTATAACAGATTTTAAGTTGGACTTGTAAAGAAACAGGATTGCCATTGTAGAAAAAAAATGTAATTTATTATTTATAAATTAGCATATTTACAAGTAAAAGTTTGTTTTTGTAAACTAAATTATAATTTATTATACTGAACATACTGACTTTTCTTCTTTTTTTGATATACTGTATATTATAACATTGTAGCTAGTAGTAAATAAGCATGTTTTTTTAAGAAACTCAAATAAGGTTTTGATCTAAGGTTGAGTAAACGTTTCATTAAAGAAAAAAAATGTACACATATATAATCATGACTACAATTTTAAGTTACTTTAATATTATTAAGTTACTTGGGTTTCAACTACATTTTTTCAGTTTTACAAAGTTAAGCTTAATATTTTAGTCAGTTTAATTGATATTGAAGTTGAACTGACTAGAAAAGTTATTATGAGTCAACTAAAAAAATTTAAACAGCAAGAATTTTGTTAGTAAATGTTTATTTGTGAGGTGAACTATCCCTTTAGTTAAGAAATCTCCTAGACACGAGCAAATAAAGTAGCGACCCATGTTAGAGTCACAAGGGTCTAACACAATGAATTTTGTCTTGTAAAAATAAACTCATAAAAAAGGAAAGCTAAAGGCTCGTAACATATCCAGATCTCCTATATATTCATTTCCAGCGAGTCACAGGTTCATGAAAGCGGGATTCCAGCAGAGTAACTCAACACTGATGACTGTACTACGGCGGTCAGTGACCACACCTGACCATTATCTTCCATGCTGCCCGTCATGGAGGCCCTAATGGCTTTCACACACACACACACACACACACACACACACACACACACACACACATACACACACACACACAGAGACATACAGCGCTGTTGCTCTCATCACAGTAGTCCAGGCCATAATTTCATAAAAGTGGATTTTTAATAAGAGGCTTTTAGGAGAACACCTAGCTGGCGGCCTGCAGGTATATTATATACGGTTGAGGATCTATGAGTGATTAATGGGGTTTACAGTAATGCGCACACACTGCACAATATGCATGAACCGTACAGTGCTGAGTGTATTGAGACACATTTATGATGACAGATGTGTGTGTGGGGAGTGAAGAGGAGAAAGACTCCAGACTCTAAGAGCAGCTGGTTATTTAGATCTATTGATCTGTTTCTCTCAATCCGACTTTATTATAGAAGCAGTTCAGAGAGAGAAAAAAAATCATTTTTGGCTTCTTTTTCGGTTTCTTTTAGTCAACTGTGTGTAACTGAACTGTCACACTTGTGTTTTGGTGTGGGAGGATAGTCTGGTTCATACTGTATAACCAAGTAATCTATTCAGATTGATGGTTTATTTGAATTGAAAAGTGTTCAAATAAACATGCCATCAAAGACGCTTGTCAATCTTTTGAATACTTAGTAAAAAAAAGATTGTTTTTTTTTTATTTTATTGATTATAAAAATTTAACAATTATAAAATGTAAAAAATTTACTTTTTAAGCAGCAGTAATTTATTATAAAAAGAGTTGTTGTTTTTATTGCTGTCCATTGTGCACCATAGGATGTGCAATTTGAAGACTATGAAAACAAACATACAATTTAACCATTTCCCTTGCAATACTCCTCCTTACCCCTTGCAAGAGTTTTATTAATGTAACACACATGTCCACTGTAGCATTTGTGTGCAGCTGAAAATGCCAGTGCTCTTCCAAGAATGTTCATCTGTGATCTGTCGGAGCATATAAAAGCACTCAGTGATTTGTGTAAAAAGCACACTCGACCACTCACTACACTGCTGGTGTTTTAAATGCCCTTATTTAGAATGTATTGCTTTAAAGTTTCCATGGTGATGCATCAAGGGTATCATGTGACGCCACAGCACTAATGATTTATGCACATATCGTTTGTGTTTATTTTTTCCTTTTTGCAAATATCAACAAACTTATTAATGTATTTGTCATTTAAACAGCGTAATAATGATCATAAAATTAAGTTGATGAATATCTATGTTGGGGAATTTAACAGAAAAACATCTGATTATGTTTAAGAATGATTATTATTGCCCTTGCCATAGACATCCGTGTGTATTTTGCAGGCCATAAATGTTATATTTTGCTAGTACTTATGTGTATTTGAATGTCTGTAACCTAAAATAAACATTTGTTTAGAAACCATGTGTTACGACCCTTGATGGAAATATGTCTTGGAAATTAAAAGGAGTAACATTGAGATGACCAAAAGAATAAACTAGTGGTATACCCTTAATCTCCTCACAATCCTCTAAATAAGAAAATAACAATATGAAATAAAAGTCTTTAGCGCAGATATGCCCTGAACTTACACTAACTAAAAACAAAATTTACAAATGATTGCACTTCGCTAACTAGTGTGATTATAAATGAATAATCCTGTGGGCAAGATATATATGTCACATGACTTACAGTGCTGTTCCTGGTCTCCCTTGTCTGCAAGTCATTTGAATGGAGCTTTAGCAGGCTAAAGGGGGTCGCACAGCAGAATTAGGGTACACACACCGGCACATCCGGTGTACGACCAGCTTAAAGATGTGCAAGACACCCATCATGAACTTAGATATTACAAACCACAGAACTTAAACAACAGTTGGTTCAACAGATCTCGCTCAGTCAACATTAGTATGAGCTAAAAACACACGGACAACACCAAGCAGACAACACGCTAAACATCAACAGCTGATCTCTTCCCACTGCCGTTTAAAAGTCTCTGCATCGATCGTGATTGGCAGAGAGAATACAAGTCGTCATAGAGTTGATTAGGATTGGCAGTCCTGTCAGCCAATGGTGTTCTGAAAGTAGGCGGTACCTGTGAAAACAGGTCACCGAATGAGAGAGACAGAGGCCCCGTTTACACTAGTGCGTTTTAGTTTTAAAACGGCATTTTAGCATGAAAACGATCCGCGTCCACACTAGCGTTTCACCCAGCGTCTTAACAGATCTCCGTCTTCACTACGCCACCAGAAATGTATATCACGTGACCATTAGCGCACTCTGGGCATGCGCATTCAAGTATAAACAGGAAGCATGTGTCTCGCTCGGCATTTGGTTATTGTTAGTCAACAAACGCTGGTTGAACGCTGAAGGCAAAGAAAGCAAGAGAGGTCTTTTTGTGGACAGACGACGAGGTCGAGTTGTTACTTAAAGTAACAAATGAATATAAAACATCCATGGCTATCGAAAATACAGTGTTTACAGTGAAGGCTGGTATTGCTGTTTCCCGATGACGTTATAGCCATGTGCGCTTGATGAATAAGGGAAGGATACACAATGACCCAAAGCCCCAATCACATAGCGAATCTCAGCAGCCACATCTCCGTTTCAAATGTCTCCGTTTTTCCCACATCCACACTGAGACGCAGCAGCAGCGTTTTAGAATGAAAACGGCCTCTCCAGCCTTTCCAAAACGCTCCGTTTTCACGGCTCGAAAACTCCGGTGTAGTGTCGACGGATGGCGTAACCGTAGCAAAACTTATTTGTTTTAAAACGAAAACGCACTAGTGTAAACGGGGCCAGAGACAGAAAGAACATACAGGCACAATAGAGTGTACAGTTCGAAACACTAGCTATGTTTCCATCCAGCTATTTTTATTCGCATTTTGGATATGCGCATAAAAAAACTGGTTGATGGAAACGCCATGATGCGCATAAATTTTGAAAATGCGCATGATAAATCTATGCACATAACTGAGTAGGATAAACTTATGCGCATTAAATCCAGTATGCGCATTAAATAAAGATCATGTGATGATAAAAATGTATGTAAATGGACTAATCAGCAGGCTGAGCACATCGTAAAACATCTGAAATGTTGTTTTGGTCATTCTAAAATGCCTTACTATTTAAGTAGTTGTGTTATTATATTATTAATGACCTCCAGAATCAAGAACGCCTGTGCTCCGCGTCTTACACCTTCAAACACCACTGCGCACTCACTGCGTGTCAGGATTGCCTTCATGTATTAAATGAAGAGAAGATTGACACAGCTTCTACTACTGCAGCAAATTACGTTTTTACTGTTAATTTTTGGCACCAGTTAATCAGAAAGTGACAATTTTGTCCACTTTGACTCATTGCATGGAAACGCTGCTTTATTCGCACGTCTTTTGTGCGATAATCCAGTTTTGTGCAAAAAGTTCATTTGCATTTTCGGATGGAAACATAGCTACTGTGATTTTATAACAACCGTAGCATGCATTTCAGCAAGTTTTCATGGGAAACTGAACACTGAGACTGCTGAGACTGATCACAGCACTGTAGTTTTTTGCGTCAATAGGTTAATAGATCCATAAAACTATAAAAAAAATCTTTAATTCTTTACAGTAGCTCATTAATACTTGCTGTCTCATTGTAATTGTTTGTCAATTCTTTCATTTTAATCAATTTTTCAAGGATTGTTTCACATGATGTGCATTATTATCCACTGAATGATGTGCTATTTGAAGACTTTGAAAACGAATATATAACATCATTTCAATATATATTTTTAACCATTGTGCTCATCTTTTAAATCTATTTTTAAGTCATTTTAATAAAAATTAATTTAAACTT
>CAIGQQ010004433.1:14272526-14300026 GCA_903798035.1 Danio albolineatus
TAGGCTCCGTGATATATATATATATATATATAAAGATATTAGAGTTTATATATAATTTGTTTTATTTTCTTTAAGATACTCTAGCTATTTTCTTAATTTGTCATTAACACTCAAAAACTTTAGTTTAAAAAAATGTTTTAGAGGCTTTAAATAAACAGTAAGAGAGTGTAGCGTGCTTTGATAATGCTTGGTCTTTCTTTGCTGCTGTTAAAACCACCACACCAAACCCGTACCTCTTTTATTATCAATTTTGATCTGAAAAATTGCTGTTTGATTTTTTTTTTATTAATTAATTAATTTTTATTTTGTTTTCACCAAATCGTGATCCGATGCAAATGATCTAAGTTGTGTTTTACTTCCAGTGTATGAGTTATTGCCATCGGGGAAGTGATACAGAGTTCCTTTATAAGAAGTCATTTATACCAGTATCCATTGGCATCTCTTATGGTAAACCACCTTTAGGGTATTTTTAAATGTTACTGTTGTTGGTAAATGGTATGTGTTGTTAAGGCTTTTAAATGTGCAGTCAATACATTAATCTGGATCTGCCATTCCCTTCATTGGGGTATCGCTAAATCACTTAACTTGTTTAGGGCATCTTTATTTGATTTTTAAAAATATTTCTTTGTTTTTTATGATAATTGTTTTGTCTTGTCTTTTATGCATGTTTTATTGCAAGGATCTCCTACTTATTGTTTGAAAAATGCTTTGAGATGGTACTTTTAAATGCATTATGTACAAAAAAGTTTATTATTATAATTATTAGGATAAATGCATCCCAGCAGGCACACAAATTCATAAGACGTGACCAAAATCCAACGTCAAGCCAACGTCTTAAACTGATATCATTTTGACATCCAATGTTGACATTTATTTATCAGGTATGGCAACTAAAATACAACATCTGATAGACATCATAGTTTTAACATCCACGCAACGTTGATACAATTACACCTTGAGTCAAATTAAGTATGTCACTGGCATGACTCTTTTCATGACATACAGTAGTTCTACCAGAAAGACATTCGCAATGTACCTCTTGCCGTTTTCACTATGTGTGTTATAGGTAGCATATCTTCATTATTTAAAATGGTAAAAAGGATTCAAATGAAGTCCCTTTAAATGGAAACTCCACACAGAGAAAGTGCACACCATCATTTGACATCCAGTCAGTTGTGAAAAAAAGCATGTGTACATAAACACCAAGACATGCAGGAATGATCTGACGCACCACTACCAAAGCAATCATGGAAAATAACTCCACTGTGTGGCTTTTTTATGGTTGCTGGACTTGTGTCATGTGATTGGTGAGGACATGTTTGACATGTTTCTACAGCCTCAGCGCTGATGTGCTTTTCATCACTGTGTGCTCTTGTACAGTCAATACAAACACTTGCAGTATGCCGTGTCATTTAGATTGTGTTCCTCAACTTCCTGAAGCATGAAATCTTTGAGCAGACAGAGAAAGCAAATTGGTGTCAAAGTGGAGCATGTTTAACGTTATGCAGAGATTCAAAAGGTTTTCAAACTGTGGACCAAAGGGATTGATGTTTAGACAATTAAGATCGTTTTTGTGTGGCTTATCATTTTGTTTATATTTAAATATATGTATATGTATATAGTGCGATATGGAGAATATTGGCACTGGTGGGAGGCGTGCGTTGGCCACAGGCCGAGTGGCTTAGTCTCACCATTGATATTGAGAGTGCGATATTGCATTGATACAACGGTTCAATGGTATAATCGTGTATAAAGAAAATCAAACACGGAGTCTCAAAAATCCTTTTGTAAGAGGAACTACTTTCTTCCACCATTCATTCACATCTGCAACTGATGCTCAGAACAGCAAAAACCATTGCTACTTCACAAATGTCACGTTAGAGCTAGTATTTGAATGATTCTGTAGCATTATGTCGAAAGTGATGAGAAAACGGGTTACTTTGCTCACATTTTATGATTCCAAGGCTGAGCGGCATGAAATGCCATCAATCTACAGAGATTTCCCAACCGTCTTTATACATACATACATATATACATATAAAATGTCTGGGCAAAGTCCTGGAGGTACTGATAAATATGCTGCAAGTAAAAGTAGCAATAAAATCACTAATATTGTGAAATGTCATTTAAATTAAGATTTTTGTGAACATATTTTAAAATGTAATTTATTCCTGTGATTCACAGCTGAATTTTCAGCATTAATACTCATGTGAATCCTTCAGAAGTCATTCTGGTAAAATGGTTTGTTTCTGTGTTATAGTCATTCTTTGTTGTTTTTCAGTCATTAATAAGGATTCTTATTAATTAAGACACTAAAGCCAGCAGTATTACTTCTGAAAGCATCGCTTTAAATGACAGGAATAACAATTCACAATATTAACTTTATTTACTGTTTGTGTTTTTGATCAAATTAATTTAGCTTTAGTGAGCAGAAGTGTGACGTCTTTCGAAACATAAAAAAAAAAAAAATTCAAAATGATGTTTGACTGGTAGTTTAGATATATTATTAAACGCTGCATTGAATTAACAGATGTTCTGAAGCTCTTTGTTTTGCATTGATGGATCATGTTGCGTTCCATTGACAAAACTCCAACGCCAGTCATTCAGCCCACATGCTGCAACTGTGGTTTCAGTGATCGCACTGTCTATTGGATATTTAACTTTTAAGAAAATATTATCTCTAGTGGAACACTTATATGCCTGTCATCTGAGATTGAAATTTTGTTCTGGGGATTGGCTTAGAAAAACATTTCTATAGGTCTATTTTTTTTGTAAGTTTGGCCTTCTGCCCTTTTCATTCCTGGGAGGCATGAGAGCATAAAACCACTTCCGTATGATCTGAAAGGGAGATGTGGTTTTGTTGATACCGTATCCCGCAGTCTTAATGACGCATGCATGATTGGAAAGGACATTATTGAACCATCCGTCCCTCCAAAATCAGTAGGAGTAGTGATCTCAGAAACCCCTGAAGTAGCTGGTCTGGTTTTAATCTCCTCTTGGACGGTTAGACAGTTAGTGCCGTCCTGTCTCAAGAAGGTACACAGTAGTCCGACATTATCCAGGATTTTCTGCACACGGGATGCCTCTTCTCTGTCCCACATTCTTCACTCTCGTTCTGCCTGTTTGCCTAAAACCCCCCAGATGAATTTCAGATGAATTTCACCTTAGGGTGCAAGGCTATTTTCTTAAATGAAAACTTAAACTTAGTCTAAAATGATTTGTGAAAAGCATTTTAGTTAGCTGAAATGACCATTAAAAGACAACAACAGTTACTGAAAAAATAACTTAAATAAAATAATAATAAGCAAAAATTAACAATCTCTTTTTCCAGAATTAAAAAATTAATTCACCCCAAAATGCAAATTTTGTTATTAATTACAATCCCCAGAGACCTTTGTTCATCTTCAGAACAAAAATTAAGACATTTTAGATGAAAGCTGAGAGCTCCCTCATCTTCCATAGACGACAATGATTCAGACATGTTCAAAGTTCAGAAAAGGAATCAAAAACTGTCAAAACATTCCTTGTAGTTTAACTGATTATACAGTGTCCCAAAAACTACCTTATTCGCCTGTTTTCTACATTAAGTCCGGGTGCTGCAGGGAGAGAAGATATAGGGGAGCAAAATATTGACTTTTTTTTTTTTGCGCACATAGCACCCTATTCACACGGGGCGTCAGCATCAACGATTTCCATTCACTTTAAATGAGTCATGTCAGGCATTGCCAAACTCACCCATCGGTGCCGCTTCAGAAGTGTTGCCCCCTGCAGAAGTTTGGAAATTCTCAACTTATCAAGTGCCAATGGGAAACGTCAGCTAATAAGATCCCTTGTTATAACCCTAGCTCAGACCCTAGGGTAGCCGAGCGTAGACTAATTTCATTGGCTGACGCTGCTATGACGATTACATCAGCCCCAACTTCAGACGCATCCTCCGTCAAGCATTGATGCTAAAGCCCTGTATGAATTGGGCATAAGTGTTCTTGTAGATTCATACAGTTAAACCGCTAAAGTCACATGTTTTGTCAATGTTTTTATTTCCTTTTCTGGACTTCGAACGTCTATGGAACACTGCTGTCAGTGGAGGATGATGGAGCTCTTGGGTTTCATTTAAAATATCTTAAATTACCCTAAAAAGGCTGTCTTTTTGTTATAGCCTATACCAGGGGTGCTCAACCCTGTTCCTAGAGAGCCACAATCCTGCAGATTTCAGTTGCAACCCATATCTAACACACCTGCCTGTTTATCAAGTGCTGTTCAGGTCCTAATTAATTGGTTCAGGTGTGTTTGATCAGGGTTGCAACTGAAATCTGCAGGATTGTGGCTCTCCAGGAACAGGGTTGGCCACCCCTGGCCTATACTGTAGTTGTGTATGAGTTTCTAGACCACCCCCAAACGTGCGTACCTCAATTTGTCCATGCAGCAAACGAGAGAACGTATTTTTCACCACTTCGAAAATGTTGTTTTTTTTTTTTAAAGTTTGTAAAGCAAAGTTTTTGCTATCATAAAACTATCATAAAAATTCTGTTATCAGAAACTTGCTAGACAAACAAAGTCACTTATATTCAAAAGCACAGGACAAAGTAATAGGCATTAAAATGCATATGGTCAATTTGATCGTTAGCACAATTTTTTTCATTTTGACCGTTTTTAATTTTCACAATTTATTAACTGAAACACACATATCTATACTTCCCTAAATCTGACTAAATATGTGTATATTTCCTTAAAACATTGTTATCTTATTGAAGTGACTAAACGCAAAAGAGCTATGAGCATTTCTAGTGTCTGCTACTTTCCCCCGTGACTTTAAATATGCATGCCTCTGTTGGCTAGCAACTTCAGGCTAGCAAAAACATAACTTTATGTTGGCAAAACATAACTTTACTTCAGATATTTGTTTCAAAACAGCATATTCAGGGCTGTGAAAAAAAAAAAGCCTTTACCCCTCCTTGTGAAAGTGAAAATAATAATAATAATAATAATAATTCCTTACTTTACTCAATTGGGGGGTTTAATGTAACCTAACTATACATTTATAGGTTGTATTACCAAAAGATTATATATTTAAGAGGGGTTACTTAACTAAATATGATGACATTCAAAGCTTAATTTTAAAATCTCAATAGAAGCTTTGAATGTAAATATGATGTGACAATATGACGTCTGATATATATGAGAATGGTCAGAATGACTGCTATGGTAATTCTAGTAGTATTGTGTTAGTTTCAGTGTTAAAAATATAAACTGAACTGAAACTAACAAAACCACTAATGAACAAACTAAACTAAAGCAAACCTAAAAGTACTGGGGGGAAAAGCTAATTCACAATATCCTTGCTAGGGTGACCATTTCCTCCTTAGTTAATAGGAGGTCAGTGAGGTCGTTTGAAGCTGGTTAGCGAATGCGTATCCACTTTGGCCGGAAGAAGGAACTCTTCACCTGAATTTGATTCTGAGAAGGATCAGACTGAAAATGGTTTGTTTGTGTTACTCCTAAATGTCCCGCCCTGAACAATCAAATAATTAGCTCCCGAGTCCATCAATCTAGACATCAATCAGCTCGCTGTAGGGTCAGCTAAACAAATTATTGCTAAATTAGGCCACCCTTCGGGCTATTTTCCCCAGCAACATCTGCGATGAGATTAGATCTCGGGAAGAGCTTGTTTGTTGAATACAGAGGCTTGATTAAAACAAGCAAACGGTACTACTACTGTAAGACAGATTACATAAGGCCGCTGTGTGCTGTAACAACTTAGTTAGCACTTACACAAACCCTACACAAGCTTGTTTATTTGATCTACACTTTCACACCACCTGTTCCTGTTTGACATTAAAATGAGATCACGTTCAGTCTTTGGAAGATTGAGGGTCACAAGATACGTTCACTTTATCATTTCAACAGTCCTGATTTGTGATGTTTAGACTGATTTCAAAGCAGAACCCTTTTTTAAAGGAAGTTTTAAATACTAGCTTCAATAAAACATATGTTGTGGGCCCCGAAAGGCCTTTATCTTAAGACAGCAGGGCAATAAATGTCTGAGATCTGATGCTCATTTAAAGGAACAGCATCAACACAAATGGGAACTGCATGTGTGAACTTACTCTCTTCAATATGTCCAAGGACCAAAAGAGACATAATAATAATAAAAAAAAATAAAAAAAAAGCTGTGAACTCGTAACAGCTCTAATCATCTGTATTATGCGTGGTGAATCAAGCAGATGGAAGGGGAGGAAGGAATGTACCATTTCATACAAAGAGATCAGCAGAGAGGTTACGTAATTCTGCTGTTTGGATGTGTCTTAATACCTCGAGCTCTTTTCAAATAAATTCTAGCCTGGAGAATCGAGACTCTGAATCCTAAGATAATATTAGCTTTTTATGCAGGGCTCGATAAAAGTTTTTTGTTTTTTTTCTTCTCTGGTTTGTGGCTTGGCAAATAGCATTTCCACATGCAATATTGTTTACATTTTATTTATTCAAAATTATATTTTTCATTTATTATTATTGTTGCTGTTGTTTGTGTTTTGTTTTTTTTTCTTTACAAACTAGGGCTGCACGATTAATCGATAAAAGATCACGATCTTGATTCCACCCTACACGCTATCTTAATTCAGCTTTTCTACGATTCAGCCAGTTATATTTTTAAGGTCAGGAGAGAAGCGTGGCGGACACACAAGTCTTCACAGCAAATGGCGTCAAAAGTGTCACATACTGTATTTATAAGGTACAATTCATTCCAAAATGTCAATTCTGTTTCCCAGAGATGGGTTGCAGCTGGAAGGGCATCCGCTGCGTAAAACAAATGCTGGATAAGTTGGCGGTTCATTCCGCTGTGGCGACCCCGGATTAATAAAGGGACTAAGCCGAAAAGAAAATGAATGAATGAATGAATGAATGTCAATTCTGTCTTAATGTAATGATGTATTCGGGGACCGCGAAATCACTTTGTTTACTATCGAGAGGATGTCTACTACTTTAGTAAACAGATCCTGCATGGGCTGTGAATAACAGCTGATAAAGTTGTAAATAACCTTCAGTTTGTTGCACAGAGCGATCGTTATGGAGCCACGGGGGATGTATGTTTCCATTTATTTATTTTTTTCTCACAGTGACAGCAGCCATGAAAATTAAAGTGAAACCGGCGAGCACATAATTTAAATGATCATATCGCATTTTAGAGTTGTGATTAGCCTATGACAAGCCTTTGATATGTTCTTTTTTTCTTTCATAGTGAACACAAGGTGTTGTGGATGAAAATAAATGTTTAACAGTGTCAGTATAACTATTCTAGCCTGTATAACATTGAATATAATGCATGAGGGAATCTGTTTATGACAAATGTTTCATTTTACCAGTGAAAACAATGGTATAATAATGCTGTCAATGACAAATGACAAGCATATGGCTGGTATAAGATTCTGACGGTATGATAACCTTGGAGAAAAATATCACGGTATGACGGTATTTTGTTTACTGCTCTAAAATATATTCTTTTTAAACAACTGGCTAAAAAACAAAAACTTTTTCCCCATTGAACACAATATATTTTACTTTGAGATGCATTTAAAGTATTTTGTAGCAGTAAACATGTCAGGCTAAATAATTCAAGTGAATCATTGACTTCTGCTGTCTTCATTAGTTTCAATAACACAGATTTCTTTTCAATTTAAAATGCCTATCTTTGGATATCTTTTCTGCTGAAGATACTGTTGTCCTAAAAACAAGCAATTATTTTTTGTTTTTTTACACGTACCTTAGGAACGGTATAGCAGAAAATTTTGCCGGTTTTAAAACCCTGACTTTTCCAAACCATGTAATACCTTGAAAACAGTTATCATCCCATGCAACACACAATTTGTTAATTCACAAGTAAAAATCATAAATATTTTCATCAAATGAATTGGATTTTTGTATTTATGAATTGTGTTTTTAATTTACGAATTGAATTTGTGTATTTTTGAATTGTACTTTGAATTTACAAATTGGACTTGTGTATTTTTGAAACGTGATTTGAACTGGATATTGTAAATGTGGGTTGTGCTCAGGATGTGTGAATTATATTTTGTAAATATATTATTTTTGAGTCTGATCTGGCTCCAAAGTGTGGGGTGTCGGAAGGTTTGAAAGCATTTTACTGTCACTCAGCCTTTTTGAATATCTTTTTGGTGAAAAACATTTATTTTTTTTTAATTCAAAGAACAAAAGCTAAATTCACCTGCAGCGTCTCCACAATAGACAGCCATCATTCTCCAGCATTCTGTGCCTAGACTGAAGCTCTGCACAAGAAGTTTGAACCAGAAGAGAAATGAGCCTGTGCCTGGTTTCTCTCTAAGTTTTTTTCCTTCACTTTCGTCAATTGGTGAAGTTTGTTCCTCTCCACTGTGGCCACTGGCTTGCTTGGTTTAGGACTTGTGGAGCTGCACATCAAAAGATTTGTTCTTCAGTGTTTGGACTATCAGCAGGGAAAAATAAACCACACTGAACTGAACTAAACTGAACTTCAACTCTGAAAACTAGACTGACAGTGTTTCAGTTTAGAACTTCTATATTAAGCTGCTTTGACACAATGCACACCGTAAAAGTGCTATAGAAATAAAGATGAATTGAAGTATACCAGCGCCTTTACTAGACTGCTCACAAACCTTTTTTTCATCACTGTGAAAATGTTGTTTTTGAACATTTGAATACTCAGAACTGTTTTGTTTTGTAATTTTAACAGTTTTTAAATTACAAAATTAAAAGCAAACCATCAAAATGACTGCCTCAGTAGTTCTACTGTTAAGGTCAACTGGATAACTTTACTAGAATTTTGATTGACACAAAGTGCAACAACCTAACATACTTAACAGAAAACTAAATATTTAAGTTTGCATGGCATAAAAACACATGTACATGTTCAACAAACATAACATACGGTGACAGCACTATCTTTATTGTTAAGAGCTGAAATGTTATACGAGAGATATATTATGCGATAGATACATCGCTGTGATGAAAGCATTCCACTGACATTTATATGAGTTATGTATACCATAATCCATAATTTTATACATGTCTCGTAAACCTGAAGCCAATTTTACAAATCCCCTCCAGCCCGGAGTCTGGACCAAAGCTATATTCGTCCTCTAAAGATTTTTGTTTTTCAGAACAGAAAACATGGTCGGTATTAAAATCTCATTTTTCATGTCTGGAAAAAATGAGGTTAAAGAAGTTAATCAGTTCCTCAAACATAGATTTATTACCTTTGCATCTTTCCTTCGTTCACTATACCTTTATGCCTGGCATCTCTCACAAACACCCACTAATGATTTTACCAGAGAGACGCTGACGCTGCAAAATACATATGAAACATAAAACCTCTTTGTTTTTATAGGGTTAAACCTTGTAAGTTCTCATCCACCTATATTGACACACTCTACGAAAATACCCTGACTGCTTGTTGAGGCATATTTGCTCCTGGCTGTACAATAACAAATCATCTATAGTGGATGCTATTAGATTTAAGTGTTGCAACAATAGTCTCCAAAGTGTCAGGCACAATTTCGCAGAACGTCGAAGCCACATTTGATTTTACAGTAAAGAACAAGCCCTCGCTGGTGGGAAAATGGAGCTCTGGAGGTTCAGATTGTGCTTTACCACTGTATTTAATAGCCCTACAGAGTGAAATTAACGTTCTGTTTCGTTTCAACCTTATGCAATCAACTGTACACTTTGATTGAGGAAATAAGTTGAAAGCTTTCGTTCTTACTGACTAAATCATGAATGTTGACTTGTCACAGAAATACACGGTTGCAAGGTTGAATGTTATGATGTTGACTATTTTATCTTTACATAAACTCAGTATTGTGTGTAATTTAAATTCTAATTTCTTCAAGTAAATTATTGTTATTGATTAAGTTGTAGTTATTTTGTAGATTGAGGAGTGGATTTCTAGTTTCCAGCATATAGTACTTTGCATAGGACTGTATAAGAAGACTAAAGAGGCTTTTTTAATATGGATAGATATACTATAGGTACCCAGTTGTAGGAACTAGCCATCAGGATGATGAGATGTAGACGTATAAGTTACAGTATGTGAATGAAGGAGCAAAATGATGCTTAAGACCATCGTTTTTTTTTTTTTTTCACAACAATTTGCTGTACTTTAGGGCAGAGAAGGTTACTTTTATTATGTACAGATCTACAGATTACAAAATACATGCTTTAAAATATAAATAGCACTGTACCGTTTATGTCCAATTTTCAGTTTGGAAACTTGTATTTACAATACTTCTGATAACACATGAAGGCAGCATACATGAATGTAAATAGGGCTGTCCAATCCTGAAGGGCCACTATCCCACAAAAAAGTATCTTAAATCATTTCCATTAGATTTGCCAGGTTTCTAGTGAGCCCGAAGACCTTGATTAGCTTTGGTTGGATGTATCTGATTATGATTGGAGATAAAGGTACCATCACGCCATGCTGTAATTATCATAATTACCAAATTCCAACTCTACAAAAAATGAAAAGTGTTGGACACCCCAGAGAAGTAAACACTGCATTCTTTCTATGAGCAATGACAGGGCTAATGGCAGAGGATTAATATTTTACTTGTTCATTAAATTCATATGCTAAATGAGTATTTAATATGTTCAGCATGTGCAATTTGTGGAAATTAAATGAAACTGATTAGATTAATTGGTTCATCAGTTAGTTGGAACAGATTTCAGGGTTTATGCGGGTGCTGAAAATGCATGAGTTTTTGAAGGTTTGAAAAGTGCTTTGAATTTGGATGAAGTACTTGCTTGAAAATAGAATTGTGTTGCTTTTGTAATACTTTGACTTAATAAATGGGTAATGATAATTAACTATTTAAATAAAATAAATATTTTTTTGTGTTGCATAAACTCCAGAATTTGTGCATGTTCATGTAGTGTTTGCCTTACTTTTTTAAACTGTGGGTTTTTTTAAATTAAAATTAATATACATTTAAGATAAAAGTTGACAGATTTAAAATGAGTAAATTACAGTAATTTAATGTTGAACATAGACAAACATTTCATAAAAAAAGGTTTTATTAGGATACTGTAGAATCAAATAATGATTAGAATTGTAATGAAGTATGTACATGCATGCAAATCTATAAATTGCCACACTTAAAGTGCTGTAAAAGTTTGAAAATGTACCTTGGAAGTGCATAAATTTGACTTTGGAAAACATGTACTGTAAGAACCATTACATTTGATTTTATGCTACAAATTTAATTAAGTCTGTGTTATGCATTAAAATTGAATGTGGTGATTGAAAATATTTTAATTAGAAGTTCAATAGAAGTGCAAACTGTTTTGTTTTGAAGGTCTTCTCGGCGTTCACAGTGTTGCAGATTTGTTTTAAATATGATGCATCAAGAAGATTACAATATAAAGTGCTTAAATGTTTGTCCTTTTGCTGTATCACAAGACACACCTCATCTTCCAACAGATATTATGAGCAAAGGTTTGGATTTGGAATTCCGATCCATTTCTTTAATGGCCTTATTTGAGAAAGCACCCTAACTCATCCTAATGGACTTTCAAAAGGGAGCCCTCTTGCTGTAATCTCAGGTTTGTGGTCACTGATGGGTTACGGCTGTCATCACATCTTCACAGACGGAAGAGAGCCGTGTGGTTTTGAGGGAAAGTTATGATCCCCCTGTGATGATGAGAAATGAGGTAGAGGTGATGTGTGTCTTTTAAGATGGGGAGAAAAAATCTGAAACACACACGCTTTAGATCCATCTTGCTTTTGAAGGTATTTCCCATGAATATGATACAGTTTGGCGTCCTGTTACTTGCAACTTGCTTCCATGTTGTTTCCAGTTATTTTGTAGTTAAATTTTCTTTAATTTTATATTAATTGTAATTGTTTTTTATTGTTATTGCTTAATTGTCATATGTACTACCTTTAATTTATTATGCTCACCAAGGCTGTATTTATTTAAATATACAAACAGTAATAGTGTGTATTATTTCAACTGAAAACATCTGCTTTATATTTTTAGGTGTTAAATAATACATTTACAAAATAAAAGTCAGACATGCACGGCACAGTTCACATTTACAAAATGAAATTAGTAAATTCAAAACACGATTCATAAACACACAATTTGTAAATTCACAAGTAAAAATTATAAATGGTTTTTGCCAAATCAATTGGTTTTCATGTTTTGAATTTGCAAATTGAATTTGTGTTTATGATGAACGGCGTTTGGAATCTCAGAATTGCATTTGTGTATTTTTGAATTGTGTTTTAAATTTATGAATTGGATTTGTGTGTATTGAATTGTGTTTTGAAGTGGATTTTGTAGATGCGAACTGTGTTGAGGATGTATGAATTATATTTTGTAAATGTGTTATTTTGAGACTGATCTGGCTCCTTAGTAATTACTTTAGTTTCGATGTTACATAATTTTTCATAAATAATTCTAATTTGCTAATCAGGGGTGCATTTCCCAAACAACGTGATTGAACTATCATAGTGCAATGATTGTAGTGACGAGTGTTTCCCAAAACCGTAGTTTCTCTGTCGCCGATCCGTTGTTTAAACCACATTAGTTATAACACAAAACGTTCATAATGACGCTCTAAACTGGGTGGAGTAACCACTTTTTTAGAGAAAAATCCCATAATTTTTGGTGCAAATTATATTGTTGTACAGGCACATGTATGTTTTAAAAAAAATTCCAATATTAGTTTTAGTAAAAAAAAAAAAAAAAAAAACATGCACTCATTCATTCATTCATTCATTTTCTTCCGCTTTTCCGGGGCCGGGTTGCGGGGGCAGCAGTCTTAGGAGAGAACCCCAGACTTCCCTCTCCCCAGACACTTCCTCCAGCTCCTCCGGGGGGATCCCGAGGCGTTCCCAGGCCAGCCGAGAGACATAGTCCCTCCAGCGTGTCCTGGTAAATCGAAAGCTTTGCCTTTCGGCTCAGCTCCCTCTTCACCACAACGGACCGGTACATCGACCGCATTACTGCTGCCGCTGCACCGATCCACCTGTCAATCTCACGTTCCATCCTTCCCTCACTCGTGAACAAAACCCCAAGATACTTGAACTCCTCCACCTGGGGTAAGGACTTTCCTCCAACCTGGAGATGGCAAGCCACCTTTTTCCGGTGGAGCACCATGGCCTCGGACTTGGAGGTGCTGATTCCCATCCCAGCCGCGTCACACTCGGCAGCAAACCGCCCCAGTGCATGCTGAAGGTCCATGTTCGATGAAGCCAACAGAACAACATCGTCTGCGAATAACAGAGATGAAATCCTGTGGTCCCCGAACCGGACCCCCTCCAGCCCAAGGCTGCGCCTTGAAATTCTGTCCATAAAAATTATGAACAGAATTGGTGACAAGGGGCAGCCCTGCCGGAGTCCAACATGCACTGGAAACAAGTCTGACTTATTGCCGGCAATGCGAACCAGACTCCTACTTTGTTCATACAGGGACGAGACGGCCCTTAACAGAGCGCCTCTGACCCCATACTCCCAGAGCACCCTCCACAGAATGCCACGAGGGACACGGTCGAATGCCTTCTCCAAGTCCACAAAACACATGTGGACTGGTTGGGCATACTCCCACGAACCCTCGAGCACCCTGGTGAGGGTATAGAGCTGGTCCAGTGTACCACGGCCCGGACGAAAACCGCATTGTTCCTCCTGGATACCAGGTTCAACCATCGGACGGATCCTCCTCTCCAGTACCCTGGCATAGACTTTCCCCGGGAGGCTGAGGAGTGTGATCCCCCTATAGTTGGAGCACACCCTCCGGTCCCCCTTCTTAAAAATGGGAACCACCACCCCAGTTGCCCAGTCCAGAGGTACTGTCCCCGACCGCCATGCGATATTGTAGAGACGTGTCAGCCAAGACAGCCCTACAACATCCAGAGACCTAAGATACACAGGGTGAATCTCATCCACCCCTGCTGCTTTGCCACTGCGGAGCTTGCAAACTACCTCAGTGACCTCAGCTTGGGTGATGGGTGAGTCCACCCCTGCATCCCCAATCTCTGCTTCCTCAATGAAAGACATGTCGGTGGAGTTAAGGAGATCCTCAAAGTATTCCTTCCACCGTCCGACCACATCCCCAGTCGAGGTCAACAGCTCCCCACTTCCACTGAAAACAGTGTCAATGTGGAGCTGCTTTCCCCTCCTGAGGCGTCGGATGGTTTGCCAGAATCTCTTTGGGGCCGACCGATAGTCTTCCTCCATGGTCTCCCCGAACTCTTCCCAGGCCCGAGTTTTTGCTTCCGCAACCGCCCGGGCTGCAGCACGCTTGGCCTGCCGATACCCATCTGCTGCCTCGGGAGTCCTGCAAGCCAACCAAGACCTGTAAGACTCCTTCTTCAGCTTGACGGCATCCCTTACTTCCGGTGTCCACCACCGGGTTCGTGGATTGCCGCCCCGACAGGCACCACAGACCTTACGGCCACAGCTCCTCACGGCCGCGTTAACAATGGAGTCAGAGAACATGGACCACTCAGTCTCCATGTCTCCAGCCTCCCTCGGGATCTGGTCAAAGCTCTTCCGGAGGTGAGAGTTGAAAATCCCTCTGGCCTGAGGTTCAGCCAGACGTTCCCAGAGGACCCTCACAATACGCTTGGGCCTACCAGGTCTGTCCAGCCTTCCCCCCTGCCAGCGGATCCAACTCACCACCAGGTGGTGATCAATTGACAGCTCTGCCCCTCTCTTTACCCGAGTGTCCAAGACATACGGTCGGAGATCAGATGATACAACCACAAAGTCGATCATTGACCTCCGCCTTAGGGTGTCCTGGTGCCATGTGCACTGGTGGACACCCTTATGCTTGAACATGGTGTTCGTTATGGACAAACTGTGATTAGCACAGAAGTCCAATAACAAAACACCACTCGGATTCAGATCAGGGAGGCCGTTCCTTCCAATCACGCCTCTCCAGGTGTCACTGTCGTTACCCACGTGGGCATTGAAGTCCTAGAACAATGGAGTCCCTAGTCTGAGCACCTTCCAGCACCCCTCCCAAGGACTCCAAGAAGGCCGGGTACTCTGCACTGGTGTTTGGCCCGTAGGCACAAACCACAGTGAGAGACCTATCCCAGACCCGAAGGCGCAGGGAGACGACCCTCTCGTTCACCGGGGAAAACTCCAACACATGGCGGCTAAGTTGGGGAGCTATAAGCAAGCCCACACCAGCTCGCCGCCTCTCACCGTGAGCAACTCCAGAGTAGAAGAAAGTCCAGCCCTTCTCAAGAAGTTGAGTTCCACATGCACTCGTTTTCCATAAAAATTTTAAATATATGTAAAAGACATATGTGTGTTCAAAATGGCATAAATGTTTTCATAGTGCACTGCGAAGGGAACGCAATTGTCAATATGAAGATCGCTTAAACTGAACTGTAAAAAATATTTTGAAAGCAAATTACACCTAAGAGAGATGACCTTAATGCTTCTTTTTAAATCATTCCAAGTTTAAATGTTAGAATGTTCTAAATGAATAGAGCATAAGGGGGGGTAACGGGGAATAGAACACAACCAGGAACTATGCTTCTAACTACAGCTCCCGGGTGTAGTTGCAAGTGTACAAGTTTGCGCTGCAGTTTCCAAAGGTTTGTTGGAACGACAGATTTGGGAAACACCAATTCAATGAATTATTGTATGTTTGTAACGTTGAATCTTGCGACCTTAGTTAGCTAACGATAATTTTTGGAAGTGCACGCCTACTTAATAAACATCAATTTTTATAATAATAATAATAATAATAATAATTATTATTATTATCATTATTATTATTATTATTATTATTATTATTATTATTATTATTATTATTATTATTATTATTATTATTATTTGGATGTATTTTTGGATATATTACATTGAATCACATAAAATTTTTGTTATATTGCCAATAGCTAGTGCTTTAGTCAGAGCTAATGCCGATATAATGTGTTTTTACATATAATGAATTAATGTTTTTACAAATTGCTACTGAACCTTTATGGGTGCAAAAATTGAGCTCACTTTAGCAACAAAAGCCACACATTTTTATTATTAAATGTGTTTTCATGTTAATTTCTCAGTAAGATTTTTTCCCTTAGTCCCTTAATCAGCACAAAAAGTAATTCACATTTGTTTCATGCCATTTTTTTCTGAAAAATGAAAAGGTACTGTATGTACATTTAAAGATACATTCAAGATACTTCAAATGTTTTGTATTTAGTTTACATGTAGCAGCATAAGAATGTGTGTAGTTGATTTTACACAATGAATCCTCCAAGTAACTCCAAGTTGCATTTACCACAGACTTTTTGTTTGTTTGTTTTTGCAAAAATCCTAAATTGAAAAATCTTCTGTGGACATATATTCTTTAACAACTATACTCTCAACTTCTTTCATATATTTTCAACACTTATCATTTCTTGCTTTTTCTCATTTTCTCTCGAGCACTCGTGTTCCAGAAGGTGTTGCTGACATGTCTTAAACTGTTCACCCTGATGACCAAAATGCAATGAAAGCAAATCACATTACTATTGATCAACAACAAAGCTGATTTAAGCTTCTGTTCTTTGTCTCCTTGACCCACTGCTTTGCCCATAGATTCCATCAGTCAGTCAGGCTTTGGAAAAGGACACCACTGCAGACAGGGGGAGCAGAAGTACATTTTGATGGATGTGCCAAAAGAGAAAACTTGTATGTGATAGATGTTGTGGAGGTGCACATATCTGCAGAAGAGAGTGTGTATCGCGTGTCTCTGTTTGGGTGGAAAGGGGTCTTCTCTCTGGTCGAAAACTGGGCCACATTCTCTAGGGTTGTCATTTCGTATATTAGTTCTAGATTCATGCTCATCAGATGGTACCATTCTCCTATAACCACTGCCAGTGTGTCCTTGAGGGTCTTTAGCTTTACATGCAGTCAGTCAGTTCAGTTCAGTTTACAGTATACTAGTTTAATACACTATATATTGTACTAGTAGGGGTGTACTTTATAACATTTAATAAAATATAATTCTGGAGGCACTTGACTGAAAACCTTAACCAGAATTTTTTTAATAATAATTCTTTATTGTTTTATGAATAGAGAGTCCTCATTTTACCAGTGTTGCCTTGACAGCACAGTAGTAGTATTGCATGCAGCAGGAAAAAGTATATAGAAAAGTCATGTTAACACATTATTTGAGTGGGCTTTGCTTTTCCAATGAGCAAGTGTGGTTCATACATAAATACAGTAAATATGTAAATATTTGTATACACGTGTGGAAAATCCATAGAGCAGAATTTTGAGATATTTTGAATTTTAATGATGTGTTCCACTGCTCTTGTGCTCTGGTTGGTGCAGCAACACACTGCTCTTGCATGGCACAAGCCATTAAAATGAATGGGTTGCATATTGCAGTGCTTTCCGCATCCAGTGTAAAAGCTGATTCACATTAAACACAAACTGCTCTTGCATGGCACAAGCCATTGAAATGAATGGGTTTGATAATGCAGTGCTTTCCTCTTCCAGTGTAAAAGCTGATATACATTGCACACAAACTGCCCTTGCATGGCACAAGCCATTGCAATGAATGGATTTCATTGTGCAATGGTTTCATAGTGTAGTGCTTTCTGCATCCAGTGTAAAAGGCAATTTACATTGCACACAATCTGCCCTTGCATGGCTGTTGACTATGGCTGAAGGGACAGTGAAATTAGCTGGACAGTGAGGACTGTGAGACCGGTATGCTGAACTTTGCTAGGCAGTAAGGCGCAGCATAGCCTTTTATTATCTCATAAAAAAATTGGTACATCCCTAGTTCACATACATTATATTCATACAGAAAATTTTGGCTATGGTTTTTTCAGCTGTAGAAACCTAAAATTGATAATTTGATCTATAGCTATTTGGAAATTGTTCTTAGATTTTCTGTATGCATCTCCATTTTAAACTAAAAGATGATATTTTAAGTGTAGATGGCGATCAGCTGGTTTTTAACCATACATCCAGATTCTCATGAAAAAGATTTATTCTACGAGTAGTAAAATGGTTTTTATGCCATAAGATTACTATAAAAATCAACTCACAACTAACCCTGTTATTATATGATTAGGTTCAAGTGGTTTGTGTAGGGCATAGTATGGCTGAATAGGACAATATTGTATATATGCTTTATAATAACTCAACCATGTGGCTGATGTCAGATGTGTGTGATGTTTAATGCATTTATGATACAAATTCACACTCATTTCTATTTGGCATAAAACAAAAATCCTGATTTCTATGTTTAACCTTGCAGTCTTCAACGAATGAGTGTCAACATGAGAGTCAAATAAATCAAGAAGATTAGAACAGTAGTGCAATAACTGACTGAAATATATTGGCAACCAATTTTGCATTTTAAAGTGTAACCTTTTCTAATCTATTCCCATAACTACAACAACAGCTGTTTGTTGCTGCTGGCTGCCACAATATTAATAGATTGTTTAAAAGTAGACAGTCATAGTTTCTCTGAACCACAGTTAAACTTTAAAAATAAATACTGTACATAAAAAAATATGTCTTAATTATGCATTAATAATTGCATGTTTATTTGAACTTGTGAACTTCTTATGAAAACCTTTTCGCCTAATTCACAACACATGTATATGCATGCAATTGTGCTCTCATTGTTTTAGTTAATTTGCCCTATTTTAAATGATGGCTAGCATGGAAGCTAATCGTCTGCAGAAAACACATCCAAACAATCTTCATATAAGGCCTTTCCACACAACATTTTCAAACAGCCTTTTGTTGCTCTCATAAAACATATGTCTCTCTCTTTGCACATGTGTTCTTGTCAGATCCTCAAAACATCCCAAACCAGCTCAAACACAATAAACTAATTTATACAAGCCCAGATTACAGAGGCCACACAGAGCATGCACTTTTTTGCATGTGTTTTAGTTTTTTTCACTTTTTTGTGTGAATGTAGACTCAATTTGTGTGCAAAAGTCTTTCACAAGTAGAAAAAAGAAAGAGAGAGAGCAGAAGCTTAAAGTATAATCCATAGAACATTTAGTTTGCATTCAAATTGTGCCTTGGCAATCAGAACCGTCTGAACTGGCGTCTGCTTCCCTATAAACAAACAGAAAAGAAACACTGTCTGGACCTTCCTTTTGAGTTTGTGTTGTCATGAAAAGTGTTGGGAAACACTCCAACATGCACCCCCTTTGAATTTTAATTTAATTTTATTTATTTTTTTAAAATTAAAAAAAAAAAAAAATAATTCTTCACTTTCGCCAATTGGTGAAGTTTTTTCCTCGCCGCTGTCGCCTCTGGCTTGCATGGTTCGGGACTTGTAGGGCTGCGCATCGATGGATTAATCTTCAGTGTTTGGACCCTCAGCAGTGATTATTAAACTACGCTGAAATGAACTAAACTGAACTTCAACACTAAAAAACTGGACTGACACTGTTTCAATTTTTTATAATGCATGTGAAGCTGCTTTGACACAATCTACATTGTAAAAGCACTATACAAATAAAGATGAATTGAATTGAATTGAATACATATTCATTTGTGGCCGATGCAGAATACTTTCCTTCAAGATGATGGAGAAGTTTGGATAAAGTCAACATCACTGTAGTGTGGGTGATCTGGGGCACGTTTCCCACCATAAAGAGTTGATTCACCTTGATCTTCTCAAATGGTTAGCTGTAATTACAGCAGACAGAGGTGTTGTGAGTTTTTAGAGATTTGAGCTAGTTTCCAACACCACATTCCCTGCTGGGATTTTATTTCATCATGAGATCAGCATATTTCACGCGGGTGGTGTGTGGTTGACGGTGCATGTGCTGAGACTTAGTGCTGTGTTCCCAAAGCAATGGAAATGGGATTAAATGAGGGTTTTTATTGCTTTTACTCCAAGGAAATGAATAGCAGTGACCTGTAGTGTGAAGGTTTGGTCTCTTTGTAGTTTAACAGCTGCATTTCAACATTTATGCTTTTTTTTTAGTCTGTCATTATTTTTTGCCATATGAAATACATAATACATACACTCAATCACACAAAAAATGGTTCTTTAGCAGGTCTTTGTGGCACTATTAGACCACTTAATCGTTCTTTGGCTTGTAATCATAAGTGAACCCTTTTCAGTGTGATAAAGCACCGGTAATGATTCTTTAGTGGGTCTTTGGGGTGGTTAAGGTGTTATCAAAATCTTTAAAGATTTAGGTTACGATATTTGGAAGAAAAAAATGGCTTGAATTGCTTAAAAAAAAGAAAATAATTGAATGATTTAGCAGCCCTATTATGGGCCAAAGAACCAAAGGTAAGGCTATTTAGGACTAATTTTTAGTGTGTACTTTTTTTAATGCAGTTCCCATATTTTAGGCTTATTGTATATCCTAATACACAATAAATATTATATAGAATTTATATTTACATTTTTAAAGTAAACAGTTCCAAAAAGTGACAATCAAATGAGATCATAAGCTGATTTTTTTCATTTATTCATTGTTTGTTTGTTTGTTAATTCTTTATTTCATTCATTCATTCATTTGATTGATTGATAATTCATTGATTTAGCAGCCCTTATAAAGGTGCTATATTCATTCATTCATTCATTCATATTCTTTTCGGCTTAGTCCCTTTATTAATCCGGGGTCGCCACAGCGGAATGAACCGCCAACTTATCCAGCATTTTTGTTTTACGCAGTTGATGCCCTTCTAGCTGCAACCTTTCACTGGGAAATGTCCATAAATTCTCATTCACACACATACACTACAGACAATTTAGCCTACCCAATTCACCTATACCGCATGTCTTTGGACTTGTGGGGGAAACCAGAGCACCCGGAGGAAACCCACTCGCGCATGGGAAGAACATGCAAACTCCACACAGAAATGCCAACTGACCCAGCCTAGGCTCGAACCAGTGACCTTCTTGCTGTGAGGCGACAGCACTACCTACTGCGCCACCGTGTCGCCCTAAAGGTGCTAAAGCCTTATGAAATTATACGAAAGGGGTTTCCTATAATTATGAGGCAAAGTAATAAATTTAATGCTATTTAGTACAATTTTTTTGTGTGTAGACCTTATAGACCTTATCCACCAATCTTTTTGGCTCCAGACTTCCGGTCCCAATTACTTACATTATTTTTTAGATGTTTTAAACAGCTTGATCTTGCAAACTGATGTTTTCTTATTATATTATTCTTTTTCTGTATAGTCATGCAAACACTTGTTTTAGTTGAGCGAGTAGTTTGACCGTTTTCCGCAGTTTATTATTCCTAGTCATTTCTCCTATAAGTGACTTAATCAGAAGTTCAAAAACAATCGCAAATACGAGCACACTTCTTCATTGAAGAGTAAGGTCAATACAGTTTTTAGGCTTATATCCTAATGCACAATAAATAATATTAATAATTTATATTTACAATTCTAAAGCACACAGTTCCAAAAAGTGATATTCAAATGAGAATATAAGCAGATTGTTTTTATTCATTCATTCCTCTGTTTGTTTGTTCATTATTTTATTTGTTCATTTTATTTGTTTATTTATTCTTTCATTCAATGGATGGATGGATGGATTTTTTTGATTGATGCATTTATTTATTTGATAAATAGAAAATGTAATGTATTTATGGTAAATTATTTCTGGCGCTGTGCGATAGAGATTCTTTCAAAGCAGTTTTACAGTAAAAAAATATTTATTTTCCCCTTTGATCAATCAAATTACCTAATTTTTAATCATTTATCTGGACAAATATAAGAATTACATTGTTTAAATAAATTTTATTAATTCCAAACAGCTGTATAATTGCCTGTTCAGTGTCAGTTGAGCACTAAAGGTTTCCTTAATACATATAAATTGCCAACCAACCAACTAGTAATGATTTTGATTTACTGAACACATTCCTGGTCAGCTGTCTGCCTACATATGTTCCCATCACTCACAAACAGATTCATTTGCATTGCATTGGGACAGATTCATGAAACAACTCTGGCTGAAATGTTCCAATCAAACTGTTGAGATCAGACTGAAACGATAAGAGACTTTGTGTAAGCAAAAGGATAAACAGAGCAGCAGGTGTTAGATAGCCAGGAACGCCACAAGCTTTGACAGGCTTACCAACATCTCCTGCCACACATCGCACACACACACACACACACACACACACACACACATACACACAATGCTTATCAATGCAAAGTTCAACAAACAGAGCAAAGTTTTGTGTTCAGAAAGTTATGAAATGTATTTTCAAAGTACAATGAGCTCTTTTATCTGTACAGATCAAGCACGGTTTTGATTCCCCACCATTTGAGCCCTTTGAACGGCAGCACAACAGCTCTTCTGTAAGCATCAGATGACAGTCGTGGCCAACACATTATACATGTTTAATCAGAGAAGCTCAAACGATTTATCACAACGACGGCTATTCTGCTGCCAGGAGCCACTCCGCTCTTGAGGGCTGCTGCGGCCCTGATGAGTAAAACGAAGGGCAGGAGATGGACTATTATTAGAGTGACTACGAGCTGTCAAAGCCCAGATATCTCTGTCACGACTGAGTCATGCAAGCCGGAGGCGAAATGTCATTCAACTTTTCATTTTTGCGGATACGTCGCTCTCTTTTAGACTGCATTAGCGGACAGTGCGAGGCTTGATGGGGGCAGCGATAGGAGCCTTTTAGTTTAAATATCAAATGGAGGCTGCATTCAAACAAATGAAGAAGTTAAAGGCTCATGTGATTGGCATTTTGGCCCGAGGGACACTCCCTTTTTTGTGGGGACAAATTAGATTTGTTCCCTTAATGTCCCTCGTCCTTTCTTTCTCTCTTGCTTTGTTTTTCCTCCTCCTATGCATCTCCATGCCTTCAGGCTTAACTGGCTGCAGATCAGATATATTAAGCTCTCAGGAAAACAAATAATGGATTGAAAAAGCGATTTGATTCATTTGAGGAAGTAGAGAATTATTATAAATGATGGTTCGTCCTGGTTCAATATAGACTGTGTCTCGAGCTTGATAATAAGAGCAGGCTGTACTGGTCAGGGTGGCCTGAACTCTTATCTGTGCACTGTCAATAACTGATGTTCACTGAGATTGTTCTGATTTGTCAAATGTACAGTACAACACAGAAGCCTTTGATCAGTGTTCTCTGTCAGGAGGCTTTTAGGTTATCTCATTCAATGATACTTTTATGGTGATTTTCCATCCTTTTAAAGCTGTAGTAGGCTGCTTGTTCATTGCAGCTGCACTGAAAAGTAATACGGATGAAAGAAGTTTATTTAAGACACCGAACGATGACAGCATTCTCCAGTTGCAATGAACAGGGAGTGGATGTTTCATATAAAGGATAGAAAATCTCTGCAAAATCATCATCAAAGTAGTGCTGGAAATGTTTTCTGTATTTCAGGTGCTCAGAAGCCATATGTTAGCCTTGTATGAAAGTTAAATGAACTTTTATTTGGAAATAGGCTCATTTCACAAGTCATCTAAAGTTAAACAGTTAGGTTATACAGTTTTTGAATCCATTCAGTCGATCTTTGGGTCTGGAGAGAGCATTTTTAGCTTAGCATAGCATAGATCATTGAATCCTATTAGACCATTAGCATCTCCCTCAAAAATGTCAATAAAGATTTTCAATAATTTTCTTATTTAAAGCTTGACTCTTCTGTAGTTTTATTGTGTACCAGCAACAGAAAAGGAACGTTGCTGTGTTCTAGACTGACATGGCTACGAGCTTAATCTCTAATTTTACTATTTTTGAATCCAAAGCATTTTTAGCTTAGCTTAGCATAGATCATTGAATCGGATTAGACCATTAGCATCTCCCTCAAAAAGTCAAAAATGATTTTCAGTAATTTTCTTATTTAAAGCTTGACTCTTCTGTAGTTTAATCCAGCAACAGAAAATGACAACAGACAATTCTAGGCCGACATGGCTAGGAACTAAACTCTCATTTTGGAGTAATGATAATGGATCTTTGCTGCTGTACCATGGCTGCAGCAGGCACAATGATATTGAACCGGAAGTTGCTGAGACTTTTATTTCAGTATGTCGATATACAGGCTGTCTTTTTGCACATCATTTCGCCACAGCAAATTAAGGATGCTTCCACACTTAGTTCAATTGCCTGGACCAGACTTAAGTTCGATTGTTCCCCCTTGCCACCTCCTCGGTTGGTTTGTGTTCACACTGGCTGTTTCTCAATATGCGTTCTTCAGCGATCTTGCGTCCTCGTGTTCTCGTATAATGTCATCATCAACTGCCAAAGTACAGTTCTAATACTCAAGACCGCAAGAACAGAGGACGCGTGAAAGTTCCCGGATGTGTTCTTGATATCAAGAATGCTCCAATGCAGACTTGAGCACCGAACTCGCTCTAGAAGTCCCAGAAGTCATTGCGACTGGAGGTGGGAATCGCAGCATTTTATATAGATTTATTATTTAAGTTCAGAGATATACTTATTTACCTCAGGAGTTTCCCTAAATGAGATGGTGGAAGTAAACATTACCATAAAAATCTTATTAAAGGCATAAACACATAAAGGATGTTTATTTGTTAAAAAATTTGTATTGAAATATTTGATTTGTGATGTGCAGCGTATATTTCTGAAGTCTTTATGCACAGTATATATTGTGAAACGGGGAAAAACAATAAATCGCTGTATAAATGCTGTAATGTAGTAGTTTTCGGCTAAAGACGCGCAAAGGTCACGTGACCATCAGGAAGAACGCAGCATCTCATTTCTCACAGGACGCGTTCTCTGTCCTCACGCTCTCCTGAGTTCGTTCTTCCGATGTGACCTGGCAAGACCGGTCTTCACAAGAACACGAGTCCGTTCTCTGCGTTCTTGGAATTGAGAAACAGCCACTGTCTATTTTCCTTCTGCACCCTGGTATGCTTGCGTCATCGAGCTGCTGTTTTGTTTACGGCTGTTGCTAGGTGACAGTCAGGAAAGCACCAAAATGGAAATACATACGCAAATCAAATTCCTTCTCCTTTTACTCAATCTTTGGTTTTGTTACCAAAACCAAACTACAGAGAGCCACTTGCGTCTATCTGCAGCAAAATTAATAAAAATGCTCAGAACATCACGCGATGTTCGCAGAAGCCATTTTTGAAGGAGACATCATCACTGTGTTTGCACTGTGTCAGTCGCGCTTGTGAACAAGGTAGGTGAAGTGTCTTGGAAATGTCTTGTCTATCGCAACCGCGATGCGTCGACCAAATTATACGTCATCAACAGCGGTTCACTTCCGTTATTTGGTACGATTGCATTCATACCAGAAGTTTACCGGACCAGAGTTGGCGTGAACCGTACCCCATACCACCTCTTTCAGGCGAACTCAGGTACAGTTTACGGATGTGCACCCGAGTTCAGAAGACATGTTCACACTAGCTAAACGTACCGTACAATGACATCAAACAAAGGTGCGGACCAAAAATGCTCGTGTGAAAACACCCTAATACTAAAAGGGGCGTGGTTAAGAATATTGTGGCTTTTTTTCTCTCAATGGTTTAACTGAAGACCAGGGAGTGGATGTTTCATATAATGGATGGAAAATCAGAAAGAATCAGAAAGACAGGTACACAAAGGTACACTTTTGTAGCATACTGTTGGACATTAGTACAGTACATTTGGGGTACACTTTAAGGTTCACTTTTGTACATTTAAATTTACCTTTAAGTTACTGTGAGGTACACATCTGTATATGTACTTTTTAGGTATTAATAGTTTAAGGTATTTATATTCAAGGACCTGTTAGGAACAAAAATGTGTCTTTTGAAAAGGTACTGCCCCAGTGACAGATTTTGTACCTTTATTTCTGAGAGTTAATAAGAAAATGCGCCAGCAAAAAAAATATTGTCAATTTAAATTTAAAGAGCAAAAATTACTTCGCAAGAATGATTGGTGAATGAGTTCTATTAACTTTTGTCATATTGAAAAATATATATTTACATATATCTCAGATAATCTCAAAGAACTCGCATTTTTGTGTTTCCCGAAAGAAAACAAGCCATATAGTATGTGACATGAGAACATTTTCCGGTGACTAAATGACATAATTTTCATATCTGACTAATCTATCTCTTTAGCTGTCCTATACGTTCGGTGTCGTCTTTCCTTTTGGAGGCCGCGACTTTGTTCCAGTGAAACATTACAGTTGTGTATCATTTCCTGATGTCCTCCTCAGGCTGAAGGACAGAGAATGGCTCTCACAGAGCAGAGAGTTGGCATCGCCGCCACTGGATCTTGCAGCGCATGTAACAAAGACATCTGGCAGAGGCACAAAAACGTATATTTAGTCCCAGTAATGGATCTAAGCCGTACTGCAGTTATTGACCTGATGCTGCTTCTCTCGTACCCCTCTTCTTTTTCTCTCTCGGAGGCAACGGGGCATTCAGACACTCCTGCAACCCGATCCGCCCTGACTTGTATTGACCCTGATGTGCAGACATCTCTTTTCTTTTCTCCCCCTTCCTCTCCTCCGCTCTTTTCTTCCACGTTGCTCGTGTTTCTGCCGAAGTACCGAGGGTCTATTGATCCCATCCCTTTAAGTGTTGCCATAAATTTGGCCCTCATTATGAAGAGCGACCTGAACTCCCTCCTTCTACCCATCACTCATGTCAACCGCCTAGATTGCCCAGCTAGCCTCCGTGTAAGCCCATCCCGCACTACTTGATAACCGCTGAGCATGTAGCTGCGAGTGCCTTTGAGTGCCTTTAGGAGGTGGATTGAGTTTTCTTTAATGTAGTTACGATGGTATCCAGCGTTTAGTTTTTTTCAGGCGCTAATGCTGTTAGCAGTTGGCAAAGTGGCATCACACGCTGCTCGGCAGAGGCTTCCCGGAGTTTGTGGAGGGGGGAGAAATGAGGGCTGTGATTTATGGCTCTCATTTTCAGATGGTTTAACATATTGATAAAGCAAACTTGGAGGGGGATTGGTATAACAACAGGGCTTATGTGTGTTAAAGCAGATTCCAGTTTAGCTTTTCTCCTGTTTGCCATTATGAAATCAATCAGCTAATTGATGCTATGAGCAGCGATGAATATGATATACTGTAAACTGGTTGTTTACTAATGGCTCATCTTTAAACAATCAAACAAACAAACATTGAATTGTATGTTAATAGAATATATACTGTATATAGCCTTTTTACATTTCCGATTGAACATTAAAAGATGAGGCAGATGTTAATATTAGCCAATAGGCTTTAGTTTAAGTCACAGGCATGAATGATGATTTCCTGCTCAATGAGGATGAGAAGGTGGTAATAGGAGGAGGAACATTTTAACTCTAGAAAAATTTTATATGTATGATGTCATCACCTTTTTTCCCTGTTGGATAGAAATGAAAGAATGCACATTTTAAAATGAAAAAAGTTAGCATACGAATCACATGTCAAAGTCCATTTGACTTCACATTTGAATGACCAAATGTATTAGTCACTTATAGGCATGGGGCAATGTTTTGAAGGTATACTGCGGTTTGAAAAAGTCATTTTCTGCTGAATTTTTTTATGTTTTGTTTTTAAGTTTTTTTT
>CAIGQQ010004433.1:14305026-14309196 GCA_903798035.1 Danio albolineatus
GTAAAAGTGTTTCACACTTTGTAATTTTGTTTTGCACTTTGTAATTTTGTTTTGCACTTCCCGGCCACCGTAGTAATGCAGTCAATTTTTTTTTACCATCTGCTAGTAACTTGTTTAGACTACATATTTCATATAAGTTGAACCAGCACAATTCTTAAGCTGTATTTTTCGGGACAACTTATATGTTTTATGTTCAATTCACTAACATGTAAATTTGAAAAAAAGTATTAAGTTAACATAATTGATTTATGTTGGGAGAACATGAAGGAATTGTGTGGAACTTAGCATTTTTATAGTGTACATCAACTAATTCTGCTAACAGTCTGTTAATACTTTAACGGGAATGAGCTATTTAGTTAGCTTAGTAGTTCTTGATTATAGTATACTTTATAGTCAACAGAATCTCAAAAAAGGAAATTCTAAATGAAGTTTAGCCCAGTTTATTTTTCCATATTCAAACACATTTACTTGTGATTATTTTTATCATTTAATAAATCTTCGATGTTTTTTTGTTTTTGTTTTGTTTTGTTTTTTCTAACCAACTGAGAATTTAAAAAATGCATTAAGGAAAGCAAAATCTTCTAAAACCTACTTAAATATAGCAGCTGTTTGACTGACATGAAACTGAGCCCTTGAATTTCTGCCCGCCAATCAAAACGACACCTGTTCAGTCAAAATTAGTGATGAATTCCATACAACATCATTAGTATCTGAATGTGTTGTTATTCAACAGGTAAGCCATTCGAGGTCTCAAAAGCAAGGCACTTGATACAATGCTGTATAAAAATAATGCTTGAATTAAAAAAAGCATTTAATTATGTACTAATCATTTTGTCAAAGCACTTATGCACTCAAGCTGTGTTCTATAATCAAAGCTTAAAGTGTTTTGTCCCATATTTACACTAATATATCTATTTTTGCTGCCTGTTCCAACTATGATCTGGCACAACACTTTTTTTTGTTTTATGTAACAGCTGAATTTCTTTATGTTCAATGAACTTAAAATTGTAAAAAGAAACATTAAGTGGACTTAATTGATTTGCATTGGGATGACACCGAGGGATTGTGTGGAACTCAGCATTTTTTACAGTGTATTATATGGTTTAGCATACACTATTAAATACAAAGTTTATTTATTGGCATCAATGTTTCCATGAAGAACTTTATCACCCTTGTAACCTTTTATTCCACAAAATGTTCCTCACAGTGCAAACTAATTCTATATATTACTGAAATGCTCTTCAAACTACGAAAAAAAGTTGTTGTTTTTTTATCATTTTTTTCTATTGTTTTTTCAAAGTGTTTTTTAAAGATTTCAAAGTTTCTTTGGGGAACCAAAAAGGTTCTTCTTTGGTCTTACTGTGAAAACCTCTTTTTGGGGGATTTCCTTCTACCTTTATGTTGAGAATGTAGTTTAATTTTCCTCATTACCCAATATCTTGTTTTTTAAAGTAAAAATATGATTTTTTTGCTTAGTCCATTGGAAGATTATTTTGCTCATTTTAAGGAAAAACTCACTTGATTGTAACCATTTTTTTTCTAAAAACAAGAGAATATTGTTTTACCTGTGTAGATAATACTTTTTAATTTTGGAATTTGTAGTTATTTTAACTAAAAACAAGACAAAAGTATGAAAAGCATTGTATTGCAGTGCTGCACCTGTCTATTGATGACTGAAGTCATTGATAAGTGGTGTTTCTCTGTAGTGATTGTGTGTGTGAATAACAGGTGTGACTCCATCATCTGCCATCTGTCTTTGACCTCTGCTCTTTTAGTCTCCGTCTTCTTCTCTGAACAATGAAGAAAGCCTTGATCTTCTCGGAGGGTGGCAGGTGTTGTGTAGATCGTCTGTGTAAATTATTGGATGGCGTTGCTGATTTGCAGATGTGTTGAGTGGCCTTCTTTACACTCGTCTTCTTTAGTTCAAGTGAAGCACCATTCACACTCGCATCAGAATGGACCTGGGATTGGTTCCCCTCGGCTATGCGCTGTAATCCTAACCAGATGAGTCCTTCAAAAACCACAACCAAACAACTTACTTCCCGGAACCTAACTAGAGGAAAGTGGCTGAAGGTAAAATGTTCAACCTGATGATCAAAGCAGGGTGTTTCTGTAGCGCACACAGTAGAAGTAAACAGGACTGGGTAAAACTGTGAGGAGGCTTCATCCATTCAGTGCTCTTTTAGGTCAAATGGCTGACTCAAAAGTGTTTGAAATGTTTTGGGCCCCACACAGAAGTCAGATAATAGAGGATTCAAATAAACACAGTTCAGAAAGTTTTACACTTTTCTTCTGTAACACTGCAAGATGCAAGAAATTAGTTATTAATTGTAATTGATATAATTTATTATGTACGAATTACTGCTGGCATGTTTTTTAAATGCCTTGTTCATTTTATTTGCTAAATTAAAAATGTAATTAAATTTAATTAAGCTAAAGCTTATTTGCTAAAATTATGACACTCTCAATTTTTATGTTTAAGCAACATTTTGTTTACTAAAACATTCCTGATTGTTTTTTCAACGGTATTGTTTTCTAATTCAACAAATGTTGATATAGATTTAGTGTTTTAAAGCCGTAAAAACTAATTTCCTTCTTTTTTTTATTTCTTTTTTGTTCAGGTACCTTTTCAAAAGGCACACATTTGTCCCTAAAGGGTCCATATTAATACTGTACCTCAAGGGTACATATTAGTACCTAAAAAGTATGAACGTATTGTTTAATTTTTAGGTATTAGTATATACATTTGAGGTGCCAATATGGACTCTTTAAGTACAGATGTGTACCTTTTGAAAAGGTACCACCCCAGTGTAAGCTCACATACTGTACCTTTATTTCTGAGAGAGTATGAAACATTCCATAGTAAATATACAACTCCAAGTCAGAAAAAGTTGGGACACAAAACAAAGTAGCAATTTCAAAATTTACTTTGACTTTGATTTGACTTGCAGACAATATAAACACAAAATATTTCATGTCAGCTTTATTTCATTTTGTCTAGTCATCTTCATTTTATTTGTAAATATACAGTAGATCCTTTCCTTTCATTCAGACCTGCAACACATTCCAAAACAAAGTTGGGGCAGGAAAAGTTTAGTGCTAGTAATCAGGTAACTTGGTTAAATTGTGACGTGATTTGAAACGGGAGTATGATTTGGTACAAAAGCAGTATATATGAAAGATCTTGTCCTTTAGGAGCAAATAAGGGCTGAGGATCGCCAGTTTGACCACAAGCATGTGAGAAAATGATTGAAATGTTTATAAACAACGTTGCTTAAAGAAAGATAGAAAAGACATTTTGATATTTTACCTTCAACAGTGCATTACATTATGAAAAGATTCAAGGCATGCGTAAAGGTCAAAGGCACAAGCCTAAGCTAAACTACCATGGATCTCCAATCCCTCAGGGCACTGCATCAAGAATAGTGATTCATCTATAAGCGATATCGCCACAAGGGCCCAGGACTACTCCAATGGGCTCAAATACCACAATACGTAGTTATATCCACAAGTGCCAGTTAAAACTGTACTGTGCCAAAAGGAAGCCTTATGTTAACAGTGTCCAGAAGCGCCATCGACTTCTCTGGGTTTAAAGGCATCTGGGATGGACCATCACATAGAGGAAACATGTACAGATGAATCAGCATTTCAGATATTTCTTTTGGGACAAATGGACACCAAAGAGGAAAATGATCATCCCGACTGTTACCAGCAACAAGTCCAGGGTCATGGTATAGGGTTCTGTTGGTGCCCTTGACTAAAGTAAACTTCCGCTTCTGTGATGGCACTATTAATGCTGAAAAGAACATAGAGATTTTGGAGCACAATATTCTGCCTTCTTTTCCAGGGATGCCCATGCATATTCCAACAAGACAATGCAAAACCACATTACAGTCCTGACAAGAAGGAAGAGGATACAGGTACTTGACTGGCCTGACTGCAGTCCTGACCTGTCTCCAACAGAAACTGTGTGGTGCAGTTTGAAGTGCAAAATTGGACAAAATGACACCTGAAACACTTCATCACTTGGTGTCTTCAGTCCCTAAACGTCTTTTAAGTTTTGTGAAAAAGAATGGCAACTTTACAAAGTGGTAAATGCTTTACTGTCTCAACTTTTTTTGAAATGTGTAGCAAGAGCCAGAATTGGAATATGTGTAAAAAAAAAAAAAA
>CAIGQQ010004433.1:14320079-14335112 GCA_903798035.1 Danio albolineatus
ATATATATATATATATATATATATATATATATATATATATGTATATAATGATAACTCAAGGGAGGCATATTTTAAAAAGGAATTAGATGGTCATTTTAATTTAGATATATCAATTTCTTAGGAATTTTGTAATATTGTTACTTTCTTTGTTTTTTTGTGTCAGTGTATGAATACTCAAGATTAATTTGTTTCCAATTGTTGTAAATTGCTGAGTTCCACACAATCTGTTTATGTTGGGACAACAAGAAGGAAATAAGTTAGCTTATAAGTTTTTGCAAATTGAAGTGGATTGAACATAAAACAATTAAGTTGTCTAAATTGTTTCAACAAACAACAAACCTAATTTTTTAATGTATTTCTAGAACATTTGAAATGTCAATACACAATGAAGTGTATGATGTCATTTGTTTTACTTTATGAAAGATACATTTAATTATAAAAGTGTATTTCTATTCTTTATTTTATTGGGAGGCCGCACGCTGGCGCAGTGTGTAGCACAATCGCCTCACAGCAAGAAGGTCACTAGTTCCAGCCTCAGCTGGGTCAGTTGGCATTTCTGTGTGAAGTTTGCATGTTCTCCGGGTGCTCCAGTGTCCCCTACAGGTCCAAAGACATGTGTTATAGGTGAATTGGGTAGGCTAAATTGTCCGTAGTGATATCTAGTAAATACGATTAATTGTCATCATGGCAAAGTTAAAGAAATCAGTTATTCAAATGTTTAGAAATGTGTTAAAAATGTCTAAACATAAATTGGGGAAAAATATACTGGGGCGCTAATAATTCAGTGGGGCTAATAATTCTGACTTGTATGTTAGCTCACATCTCAAGTCTACCGGTTTGAGTGGTTCTTTAAACACACACACACACACACACACAGTTACTGTTATATCAGCCAGGTGCATGCACTCTTTATACACTTCTCTCTCTCTGAAGAACCTGCTTTTCTGCTCGCCTGTCATTTAGCAGGAGGAGAACTGTACTGTAACCATTGGGATGTTTGCCAATACTTTGCTGGCACATTTTAAAAGATTTTGCAAGTAACATAATACCAAACGAGCAAAAGAAGGGCCATTGCGTAATGCACTGTATTCTGATCCATAACCACAACCATATTGGTTTATCGGAACAAACTTGAATGCATTTCTGCCCCGTTTTCAAAATTCAGTTGTTCTTTATTAGCATGACTGTTTCTTTTATAATACAGTTAAAGTAATAATTCAAAGCAGTGTGGAACAGTAGAGCGAATGCACAGGCCAATAAAAGCAGCAATGGCTCCAGTCCTTCTGCCTGAATGTTCAGTAGCATCAACCTCTCTCTCAGATGAATAAGAGCTGTTTTAGTCTCATCTGATGTTGCCTGTGCTTAAATGCATCGTTATCTAATGCTGTTATTCCCCAAATCCCCATGAGTCAATAGTCAACTCTGTTTAAAACTGACACGCTGACTGATTCCAGTTCAGCACTGATCTTATGGGCCTTTTACAAACAGTATAAATAATACACTTGCTTTTATATTTTTATTGTGATGAAATATGTCGCAGACAGAATTTTTGAGACTCACGTGAATAAATCAAACCAATGACCTTGTCAGTGTGAACACAAAACTCCTGCTACAAGATCATTTTCAAGCTCTCTGTCTATATTAAAGTAATCAATGCAAATAATGGAAGGTGAAATCAGCCAATATGATTGAAGGAATCAAAGATATTGGCCTGATGAATGATGAAATGGCAGCCAAGCCAGTGACTGTGATGGGGGAGCGCTTTGTGTCTTTCAGTTTTTGATCACACACCGTCATACTATAAGTGTGTGCATGTCTGTGTGAAGGAGGAAGACAGAAAATGGCCAGCTAAATATTTCAGTAGTTGCTGATGTATGCTTGTGTCTAGACTGGGCAGGGTTGAGGGGGCGAAGATGCATGAAAAGGTGTGTGTGTGTGTCTGTTGTGTTCCTGACATTGTGGGGACCAAATTTATAACAATACCAGTTTATTTTGACATTGTATTACTAAAAAGAGAAAGAAACACACATTTCTTTGACTAAATCTAGACTAAATGTCATCGGTTTTCATAGACTAAAACTAGACAAAAATATTCATGGATGATTCTAACTAAAATAAGGCTGAAATGCTCAGACTTGTAGTAGACTAACACCTGACTAGACTAAAAGAGTATGAACGTGACTAAAACTAAATTGTCAGCTTCACACAAAGAGATCAAAGCTAAAATTAAAACAGGCTGTCAAAAACAACACTAACATTACAATGTTGAGGTGGTTTATAAGGACATACCTTGTGTCCTCATAATTCAAAACTGTTAAAAATGATACTTAATGGAGTCATTTCACATTCAGAAACTGTCGCAGGTTTCTTTAGAAAATATTGTTTTCTAATGTGATTTATTATAGACAGTTTTTACTGTATAAAATATATTACACCTACAGATATGTCCTCATAACCCACCAAAACCTGCTTTTGTGTGTGTAGGTGTGCGTGTCTTTGTCAGCCCTTGATTAAACGGGACAGGAGACAAGCGCAAAGGACACAAAATATCAGTAAACAAGAAGCTTGTTTTCTTACGCTAAAAATGCATGCAGGTGCTGTTCTAATATAACATTCGCCGTCTTTATTTATATCCCACGCAGGATGCAAAAAACAAAAAAAGCAGCTAGTTGGGTTATTGATGTAAAGTGTCCTATCCTGAAACATAAGCCCTCCTCTATTTCAGGCCTGTCGTCCTCTAAGTGCTTCTCTGCGCTCGCCGTGAGCCGCTCGTTTTTCTGACTGAGAGCGGAAAGTAGGATAGAGACACTTTAGGAAACGCACACAAAAAAGGGAGGAAAAATGTGTCTTGTCATTTACACATGTGCCAATGCAGTTTCTAAATGTCAGTGGACATATGCACAGTTGAAGACTTGGCCCCCCTGTATATTTTTTCCCCCCAAATTTCTGTTTAACAGTATTAATTATAAGCCAAATATAATAGTTTTAATAACTAATTTCTCATTGATGATGCATAATATTTGACTTGATATTTTTTTAAGATATTCAGCTTAAAGTGTCATTTAAAGGCTTAACTGGGTTAAGTACACTCTTAAAACAAACGGTTCTATATAGAACCAAAAATGGTTCTATCGAGCGCTTCATATATGGAACCCCAAAAAGGTTCTATATAGAACCATTTTAAGGGTTCATTAAATAGAACCCCAAATGGTTCTTTGAATTCAAGTTAGATGGTTCTATTTAGAACCATTTAAGGGTTCTTTTTATTTATTAATGAATTATTGCTACTTATTAATGAATAAAAAATAAAACCAATCCAGACAATTCAAATTGTTTAAATTTATTCAATCCATTATACAAAATATTTTTTTAAATAATACTTAAAATTGCACCTCTGCATACTTTGCATTGGACAGCAGATCTACCTTAACAGTTTAATGACATTCAACACTGTAATTGTAATGATTTCACTTTTATAAGCTTTTTTACTGTTTGAACAAATACAGAGCTTAACTTTCACACATCTCTAAACGGAAGAGAAATATATCACAATGCAGATGGAAACAATACACAAAACAATATCAATGCATCTATCAAATAACACTACAATTTCAAAAAGTGGATGGTACATGTATGTATTGGTCATCACAACATCCATTTTTATACATAATTTTTAACCTCACATCAAGCAGGTCACTGGTTCGAGTCCCGACTGGGCCAGTTGGCATTTCTGTGTGGAGTTTGCAAGTTCTCCCAGTTTTCTTGTGGGTTTCTTCTGGGTGCTTCGGTTGACCCCACAGTCCAAAAGCATGTGTACGGTATAGGTGAATTGGCCATAGTGAGTGAATGTGTGTAGATGTAAGAGAATATGGGTGTTTCCAAGTGCTGGGTTGTGGCTGGAAAGGGCAGATGAATTGGTGATTCACTCCACTGTGGTGCCTCTGATAAATGAGGAAGTCGAAGGGTAGCGAGTGAGTGTTGTATACTGACACTTCAAGCCTACAGTAGGTGGAATCAGGAGAGCTGCTGAATCCTGGTTGGTGTAGGACCTTTGGATTTCTGTAAAACAATATTTTAATGTTGAGTACTTTTAACCAATTAACATAAGTCATCAAATAGAATTACAGTTATAATCAATATTAAAGTGTGTGTGTGTTTGGAGGATATGGGATGTAATATAGGGAGTAGTTACCTTCTGCAGTTTCCTCTGCTGGTCCAATGAGACTGTCATGGAGCACTTCCTTCTTTCCTTCCCTTTTTTGGGCTATTTGTTTTAATGATGTTTCTGTGTACTTCAAGTTTTCAGCATCCCAAATCCAAAAAAACATTTTGTTTACTTCATGTGTAAGTTTCCAAATAACACATTTTCAGCAATACAAGTTCATTAAACTTGTTCATTAAAATTGATCTCAAAACTATTTAACACACAATGTAACAGTGTTTACTCACAAGCTCTGGCACTCCAAGAAGAAAAAAACTGCTCCATTAGTTCTGCAAACCCCTCCATAATCTGTACTCTGGAAAAGGGTCTTTCATTCGGTTCTTGACTTATGAGTATCTGATGTCGCATTCCAGGTCCATCACAATCTGAGGTAGAAAGACAGCATTTTAGAGTGTGTAAATATGAATTTATAATACAGAACTAATCTACCTTTGACATAAACTGTATTGAACTGAACTTACCTTGTGTTAAGTTCCTCAGAGTACAGTTCACTTCCTTTTCATCCCATTATTTTTTTTCATTTGCGAGATGATTGATGAGCTCACCACTGAAATCCTTTCATTTTTAAATTTGTTTTGAAGACATTGCAACAAATCCTGTAGGCAAATTTACACTTTATTTCAATACATATTTTTTTCTCTGCAGGACTTTTAAATAAGCAATGACCCTAATATTCTCACTGTACAAACAGCAGCAATAAGTAATAGAACATTTTTGTGATAAAAATATTATTTCAGTACACAACAACCAAGTCTGACATATGCATGTTATAAAATACAATATTTACCAGGTGTCCTTGTTGATGATAATTGTGCCACAATTATGGATGTAACGCATGTCCTTCTTTAAGCTGGGATCTTTCCTCTTCAAAGCTACTTGTGTCCTGCAGACCAAGGTTGGGAACTTAATATGGGTCCAATTACTCTTTCTGTAATCATGAATACAATGTTAAAGTCTTTTATAATATTCATTTCATCATACTTAATAAATACAGTTTGTTTAGATTTAAAAACAATGATACATACCAAGCACAAGATTTATGACGCAGTTGTTTCCAAGCTATTTGAAGAAAAGCAAGATATACATTAAAATATGAATTTTAAACTTATTTAGCACAATATATACATGTAGCCTGTATTTAACAAGGTTCAATATTTCACAATACATTTAGCCAGCATGTTTGTATGTGCTTCATAAATAACACCTGATCTTTCATTTCAAACAGAGGATAGATACTGAAAATTACACAGCCAGAAAATGTAAAAAGTTTGTCCACAGCAGAGGTCATGGTTTCAACATTAGGAAGAGAGGCAAAAGAGTCATTCTTTGACAATTACATACCGGCATCCATGTCCTAAAGAACTGATGGAAACAAACTGTGGCTGAGCTGACTTCAGGGTCCCCTTCATGGATTCAGTGAGCAAAGATGGAACATTGGTACCAGCCTTTAGAAATGAAACAATGAAAACCATTAGAAAATTGCTGCATTAGAAACAATTTTGTTTATCACAAGCTAACACAGTAAAAACCATACCATAGGTATGATAAAGTACAGCAGATTTCACACAGCACTTACTTCTAGCAGCAGTTCTCCCAGATGCCGTGGGTGGAAGAAGATGAATGAGGATCTTCAGCATAGAGTAACACAGCTCATCTTGAAGAAGTGAAGATGCAGGTCACATGCAAAATAAGAATTAAATTTATTAAAATGAATTAATATGTATTTGTAATAATTACTTTATCATAAATTGAAAATTAAAATTTACATTACGTTTTCTTGTTTAAACTATGTTTACAAAAGTGTGCACAGGCAACAGACATTTTGGCTGAAGTTCATACCATCATGCTGATTGTCAGACTTCTCCAGCAAGTATCTGATGTCATTTTTCCTCTCCAAGGACACTATTCCCTTGAGATTTTGAATTATGTTCCTTTCCCGTTTCTGGATTGACAAATCCTCTTTCCCATCTGCAAGCTTGGAAAATTCAATGTCTACCTTCAAAAACAAAACAAAAAAAAAACAATAATTTCCTATTTAAATTAATGTAATAATTTGCAAACAAATACAGCTTACATTGACTTAAAAAAAACACTCACATGTTTCTTTACAAGGTCATTGACAGCAACTTTATCAATAACCTTTCTTAAGGAAATAGACAGCGTCTTTGTCTCTTCGTGTTCTCTCAGGATTGTATTTTCTTCAAGCAGTGTCACCAATCTATTTGTGGTGCCAGTCTGAGTTTTATCTGTTCTATGACATTAAGAAATGACAAAAACATTTTATTTATTTAAATATTTACTATTATATAATATTAAAAGTGAAAGACATTATTCATTTACCCATAATGAATGCACACTTCTTTCTGATGAATCAGGGATGTTGCTTGTAATATATTATATTTAAAGTTTGTCATGCTCCATGCCAACTGTGAATAGTTTTCTCCATGTTTCCTTTCCGTCTATGAGCAGTTGCAAGAGCTCGGTGTAGAAGTGTTAGAGTAACTGTAATTTGTTCCTCGACTTCCTTTATCTAAGTAAAAGGGAAAGAAATCCATATATACACAGCACAGTGAAAAAACAAATACATGTAACAGTGTACAACAATACAAAGCATATTTTGAATAGTATGTGACTAGACGGGTGGCCCAAAATGGCGCGCAAGTTTGATTACAATAAAGGTTTTCATATTTAGACATTTTTTTATGAATTTGCTCACACCAAGGCGCCATTTGTTGTCTGTCCGCAGCACCCAGCTAACCTTAAGTCTCGGGCTGATACACAAATTACTGTCCAAGGGCATCATCATTAAATAGCATTATGATTACGTAACGTTATAGAATGTCTCCGGCGTGAGATAACGTTACCTCGAGTTCAGAGACGCCGAGGCTTTACGTTCACATTCACACACTCAACATTCACGTTCACATCAATTATAAAGTGACGCTAACTTTCCTACCGAAATCACAACAAACCTATGCTAAGTCTTCCGCTTGATACGTGTTATTAACAATTCTGCAAACACAAGTTTACAAAAAAATCGCGCCAAATGGGTTAACTGTTAACCTAGCTTGCGACAAAGTTAATAGGTCACCCGTGTAGTACGATACACAGACAACATAGAAGAAAAAACAACTTCTAGGACAACAAACACAAAACATTCTTAAGCAAAGTGGAAAAATATTGACTGTCGTAGACGAATTGTAATTAATTTCACTCACCTGAGGCAGAGAGCTTCATATCCGACAGGGCCGTGGGAGCGATGGTTGAAAATGAACGTCACTGCGCATGCACTTAGCGCGCGCGCGCGCACGTTCACAGCGCGTACATTTCACCCAGGTATACTCAAATACTTATTTTATATTGCCAACATGATAATTAAATTACATAAATACAGTAGACATCGCCCTTTGACTACAGGTAAAATAAATGTGCATTTTATACAGTATGTGTACTGCTTAAATGTAGTAAAACCAAACAGAAAGGGATTTTGGTTTAACACAGCCATTGTGTAAACAGCTAAGCACAATATTAACACACAATGTGTCTGTAGCAACACAAGATGTGTTACGAACTGTTTAACACATATTTTGTGTTTTTTTTTAGCACATCATTTTTAAGAGTGAAGTTATCATGATTATTAGTTTAAAATAAATTATTAAACCTGCATGAAACAAAAATCCTATCATACATTGATTACGTTTTTGACCATAGCAGTCATTTTATTAGGTTTTGACTCGAAAAGCGTTGTCTCTCTGTGTTATAGCTTATTATTAGTTTATAATCTTTACTATATAAGTATGTTATAAATCAGAAATTATAGAACCATTTTAATCAAAAAGGTTCTTTGCACTCAAAGGGTTCTAAATAGAACCATTTTTTGGGTAAAAGGTTCTACTGGCCAAGTATAGAACCCTAGGGTTCTATATAGAACCTCAAGGAACCTTTTTTTTTTAGAGTGTAGGCCCGTTATGGTAAGTAGGTAAGTCATTGTATAACAGTGGTTTGTTCTGTAGACAATCGAAAACAAATTTTGCTAATATTAAAGGGGGCTAATAATATTGACCTTAAAATGGTTTTAGAAAAATAAAAACTGCTTTAATTCTTGCTAAAATAAAACATATAAGACTTTCTACAAAAGAAAAAATATTATAGGAAATATTGTGTAACATTCCTTGCTCTGTTAAACATAATTTGGGAAATGTTTGAGTAAGAAAAAAAAAATTCACAGGAGGGTTAATCAATATGACTTCAACTGTACAATATATATATATATATATCTGCATTTAAATGTAAATGAATGAACATCAATTCCTCAATTTTGAAGAGGGTTTTTAATTAAAATCTTAAAAGAAATTCAAATAAAAGTGGTATTCTGTAGTGGTGGACTGAAAAGTATGTACTGTACTTATCCGATGCAAGGACAATAAAGATAGTGTACTTTAGTGTTAACTTTGATTTATTTTGTTATTAAATAAATTATCAAATCAGCATATTAGAATGATTTCGGGAGAATAATGAGACACAGATAACTGGAGTAATCATGGTGATGTCATTACAAAAAGAAACGTTCAAATCTAAAATGAAAACTAAATAGTATTCTTCAATATTACTGTATATTTGGATCACATAAATACAGAACATCACTTATGAGAATCAAAAACTACTAAAAACTACAACTTTTTAAGAATATACAGTTAAAAAAAGCTAAATGATTAGTCATTTTTATTTCAAGTGATGTTTAATGGAGATAATTTGTTTTTTAACATATTTTTAAATATAATAGCTTAAAAAACAATTTCTAATGAATAATCTCTTTGTCTTTGCTATGATGACAGTACATATTTTACTATTTATTTTTTAAAATACAATTTTCAACTTAAAGTGCAATTCAGTACATTAGTTAGGTTAACTAGGCAAGTTAGGTTAGTTAGGCTAGTCTTTGGGCAACAGAGGTTGTTTTTATTTTGTTTTTTTGCTAAAAACTTATACTTAGGGGCCACATGGTGGCTCAGTGGGTAGCACTGTTGCCTCACAGCAAGAAGGTCGCTGGTTTGAGTCCTGGCTGTGTCAGTTGGCATTTCTGTGTGGAGTTTGCATGTTCTCCTCGATGTTTGCGTGGGTTTGCTCCAGGTTCTCTGGTTTCCTCCACAATCCAAAGACATGCGGTATAGGTGAACTGAATAAACTAAATTGGTTGTATAGTGTATGAGTGCGTGTGTGAATGTCAAGAGTTTATGGATGTTTCTGAATACTGGGTTGCAGCTGGAAGGGCATCCGCTGTGTAAAACATATGCTGGATAAGTTGGCGGTTCATTCCGCTGTGGCGACCCATAATAAATGAAGGGCCAAAACAAAATGAATGAACAACACTTACTTATACAATCAAAAAATAATGTTTCAGTTTCATTCACTTTACCTGAACAATCCATGTTGAATTAATGCCATTGTGGCTATTTCTCATTTTAAGATGATTGCATTATGTTAAACTGACTTGAAATGGTCACTCTTTGGCTTTACTTGAAGTTTTCATTTAAAATGTTTCTATCAAGTTTAGAGGTGTGAACCTACACTGATCTCATGGTCGGTGCATTGACGATGCTTTCCATACACAATTAGATTTTACTTCACAGCACAATTCATGTATAAAAAAAGAATAAACATATTTACATTTATATATTATTTGTAATGCAATTTTGTTCTTTAATACACACATTCAGATATATGAACTGTACCTTTAAAAACTCAAAAACATGCACAGAACAACATGAGCATTTATAGCAAATAACAAATATAAATATCCCGCTCGCTTTATGAGCCTTGTCGAGCGAGTTCTAACACCCTTATGATTGGTCATGCACTCAACAGAAAGGCCTGCGATTGGCTCTAACACTCTGGCGCTGTTCACCGATGAGTGATACTGATAAAGGGCAGCAGCGATCACAGCTGATCCATGATAAACGTGGAGGAGAAAACTCGCTCTGCAGACACGCGCTCAGGTCGAATGTCCACAGTGAGAGAGAGAGAGAGAGGCAGAAATGGAGTTTGCTTTCATTTCTCCACAGAAGTGAAATAGGGGCTTCTGTTGCAACCATGTCAGTGAAAGACTGTCCAGCAAACATGCACGCAGTGAATTGTGCAGAGTTTCTGCGATAAGTAGTTGGAGTGTTTTAATTACTTGCGTTTGCCTCCCCAGTCGTTGTAAGCTACTGCAATATACCGCATATGAGATAAATGACGTTAGTTCGTAATAACCGGTTATGATTATTACTGAACTGAGACAGAATTGTCCACGTCTGCATCGTGGTGCACCGAAGAAACAATTAATTTTGACACCCTTAGTCAAGTAGCTCAGTCAAACTGTTACGACTGAATAAAAAGTGTAACTAAAAATAAATTAATAGAATAATTTTGGATTATTTTGAGCATTATTGTAGAAGTGCAGGGGGAAATAGGGTTGATATTCATTAATGGTATAATATATACAACGAAAAAAATATATTTTGGTGTGGTACAATCTAATAAAGATTTTTTTGTTTTGTTTTTCTAATAAATTTACTTATTATCATTTTAAATTGCAATGTGAAATGTCAATGATATAACTAGAATTTCCTAATATTGACCCTTTTGTTTAAACTGCTTTCATTTCAGCAAAACTAATAGTGAAAGTAAATGTTGTTGCGCTGAATTGTAAAACCTACATATTCTTCAATGCTTCATTTTTGAAAATATTCAATTAACCGACCGTCCAGATTTCCAGTTTAAAGGATTAGGAAGACTCCAGTATATTATGTGTCTTTTTAAATGTGTGTACATCTGTCACGTCTTGTTTTTCACAGTTACTCAGCAGTCTGGTTTTCCTCACAGACTACGAAGCTGAACATTTGGCCTAAATTAAAGCATTAAACACACACACACACACACACACACAGGAACAGCAGCTCATATAGCATATGCAGCTAATTGCATAATTACTTTCAGCTTTCTGTCTGTTCTTTGAGTGTATATGTGCATGTGTTTGTGTCTCAGAGAGAACATAATTATGTGTTAATAAGCATACGTGTGCACGTCGGAGAGAGACTAATTACGTTAATAAATTTATGTGAGTAAAGGAAGGAAACATTTGTGATAGTGTGAGCGTTTGTCCATGCATGTGTACTGAGGGTTATAAATGCATGTCATATATGATATATAAAATCGTGCACATGCATGTACAGTCATTATCATTATTAGTCCATGGATTTTTATGAGTGATTTCTGTGAAGAAATGCTTACAGTATTTGCTATTGCGTTAAGTTTAAGTATATGTTTTTCTCCAAATCTTTGTTGAAAGGTAATTAAAAATGGTGGATTACTTAGTAAATGTAAATCCGTGTCATTTAATACTATTCATTACTAATACGTTGGCTTCATTACGCAAGTTTGTCTTTCTTTGGAATTATTATTTTTCTGAAGATCAAAACATTTCAAAAGAAAACTCTTGAGACAGAATTGTCCACGTCTGCATCGTGGTGCACCGAAGAAACAATTCATTTTGACATCCTTAATCCAGTAGCTCAGTCAAACTGTTACGAATGAAAAAAAAGTGTAACTAAAAATAGAATAACTAATAATTTGGGATTATTTTGAGCATTATTGTAGAATTGCATGGGGAAATAGGGTTGATATTCATTAATGGTATAATATATACAATGAAAAATATTCTGTTACTTCAGAAAATACAAATTAGCTATTAGTAATGAGTTAGTAAAATTGTTATGCTTTAAAAAATGTATTTGTATATATAAAATAGTATTTATATGTCTGTAATTATATATTATAATTAAAATTCCACCGGAGGGCTGATAAATTTTACTTCAGCCATAAGTCTGTGAGTACTTGTGTAAATGCGAGAAGTGGTACTCACTGTCTAAGCACTGAGTGCACTCAGTCTGGGTGGCTCCACACTCCTTGATCACTCCCTCTCCTGGAGGACACTGCACACAGCACTCGCCACTGTCGGTGAAGCTGCCCGACTCACACTCCTCTTCCACCGCCAGCTCCAGCTTCGAGCCCGACACCAGCCCCAGCTGCACACAGAAACAAATCACATTACTCTTTCATTTCTCTAGAGGTCCGCACGTGCCTGGCGTCCAATTACCCATAACCCCCAGATATTCTGATGGTAACGCTTTAATTAAAGTGTTTGCGAGGCAATATAGTCGTATTGATATTCCTCAAATGCTGCTGCATCCTCCATTAATTGCTGCAATTAATTCAGCCTGGAGCACCTCAAGTACAAACTCCATTCAAAGATTCTGTGGATCATTTCGCACTCAATTTTTTCACCAATACATTTGATTTGTTGCTATTTTGTACTTTTTATAGTAGTTTTCCAAGTAAAGATGATAAACGTTTTATTCTTTTAGCCTGAAAATGCTGTTTGTGTTTTAAGTATGTCATTAGCTGGGTTTCCATCAGTTTTAATGTGCATTTTGAAGTATCGCATGAGAAACGAGTGATGGAAATGGCAAATTTACACTTCCTTGAGGTGGTTTAGGACTCTTGCAAAAAAGGGTTAATGTGAATAATGTGAGATGGAAGCGCATTTTGCCGAAAAAACTCTGAAGTAGCCAAAATTACACCCACGTAACCAATCAGATGTCTCCATTATGCTTGTCTTGTTGCTGTTGGTTGCTAGGTTACCAATACTACAACCAGCCACTCTAACAACATGATGGAAATTCTTCCAATTTGCATGTGTGTGATTTTTACTTTCATTCATTTATTTTCCTTAGTCTTAGTACTATTTCAGAGGTCACAACAGCAGAATGAACCGCCAATTATTCCAGCATACGTTTTACGCAGCAGATGCCCTTCTAGCTGCAACCCAGTATTGGGCAACACCCATACACAATCATTCACACTGATACACTACCAATTTAGCTTTTATTTTTAGTTTTGTAAAGATTTGCTTATACAGTACATTTACTAATTTTAGTCGCATTTGTAGAAACAGAAAATGAAAAACAATCTATAATACTGTTTCTATGACTTTAACAGAGAGAAACATGATCATTGAGAGTTTAGTCAGCCCATTAGTCACTGTTTTAAAAAAATAAATAAATACGTCACACTACAGTGAAAACTGCTATTCTGCCATTTAAAGGGAAATGTGTCCGATTTTCATATTCATTTATTTCCAATGTGAGAACAACTTGTAATAAATATATATAGACAGATCTATACAGCCAAACGGCATAAACAATATCAACTCTGTCAGTTTTTACAAGTGAAATAAATTGTATTAAATGAATTACATCAAGTAAAGAACATGAAGTCATTGGCTTTCATGGGCCAGTACTCCTGTGATTTGGAATAGAGTTGACCTTCCTCAATATTGCTATTGACATCAGCACACTTGCCTTTACTTTAAACTATTTGCTACAACTTGATCACCACTATTGTGCATGTTAAGCGAGTTTCCAGTAAGCACAATGGTCCCTGCTATGATTATTTGTTTAACATCTCTATCGATTTGAGTAGTCACATCAATTGATTTTCAACTGATTCACTGTGAATGGTTACTTTCCTAGTTGAGTTGAGTCAATACTGATGAAATTCAGAGCTTGAGCAAACATGCCCAGATTGCTATGACAATTGAATGCTATTATCTTCAGTCTCTTGTGATCTTATGGGAGTCATTTATGTACAAATTAAATAGAGCCATTCACAAACATGCGAAATTCCTCTCAAACGTCGGTAACACTTTATTTCGATGGTCCATTTGAGTATTAGTAGACTGTCTACTTAATATCTGTTGATACTGACATTCAACAGACATTTAACTGACTATAAGAAACTTTGCAAGTACAGGTCAACTTACACTAACCCTACCCCTAACCCCAACCTAACAGTCTTCTTATGATCTAATGTGAATTAGTTGCAGTGTAACTTAAATTCAACCATCAAAATAAAGTGTGACCCAATCATCTCATCTACAGTGCAAGTTCAAATAATTGAACTCGAGAGAAAAATTTGAGCGACGGAAAAAAAAAACATCCTCAACAATAAGTTGCTGGCTGCAGTTCACTTAACGGCCACTGGTGTCACCAATAAAAATTCTTTATTAATTGTGCATGCAGCACCTTTAATGCCAAACTAATAAAACAGAACGTATAATATAATTGTAGTGAGATTCGATTGCTCCCTGGCAATCACAAAGAAAGAAACGAAGAACAGAAGAACTTTAAACTATTTTAATAAATAAATAAATATAAAACAAACGGGCAGCGACAGTCCCTGGCGGCGACTACAGACAAACTGAAAGCCTTCTCATCTCGTGTCTTCCAATGCGGTCTCGCCTTCTTTTAAATTTCCAGAGCTCTTCCGTGAGACTATGGAGCGCACAGGTGACTGTCACTACACTAATGCCACCAGCCTCGTTCCGCTCTCATGGCTCTTGGCCCTGCCCCGATCACAACAATAATCAATGTACATTATGTATGAGCAAAATTCAAATAAAAAAAGTTTGCTAGACGATGTTTATAATGTCTGTGTCTTATAGTGAGTATTGAGGTGATTTCAACAGTGATCATTATACTTTTAGATTTTATTTATTCCACACGAAATTAATGAGAAGGGTGATACTGAGATCTAGATTGTACGCGCGGGAGAGAGGCCGAGTGCACGGGAGAGAGGCCGAGTATTGGTGCGCGAGAGAGACCGAGAGACTATTAAAGTGCACATTCGGTCTCTCTCGCGCGCACATTCGGTTTCTCTCTCGCACGTACATTCGGTTTCTCTCGCGCGCACATTCGGTTTCTCTCTCGCAC